>BJBW01004044.1:46018-74409 GCA_004320125.1 Scolopax mira | reverse complement strand
TTCCTTCCTTCCTTCCTTCCTTCCTTCTTTCTTTCCTTCTTTCTTTCCTTCTTTCCTTATTTCCTTCTTTCCTTCTTTCTTTCTTTCTTTTTCTCCCTGTCCTGGTTTCTTGTCCTGGAAGCCCGATGAACTTGGACAGGACGATTTGAGCATCGTGTGGAGCATATGGAAGCAGGTCCCTGGCGGTGGCCAGGTGGAGGGAGCACTCCGCAGGCGGAGGGTGGCCATGGCAAGCCGAGAAGCGGCTCCTTGGCTCCGCGATTCGCTGCTCCCTCTCCACCTAATGCTAAAGCAATTACTCTCGATGGCTTTAGAATCACTGTTTTTTGGCACTCAAGCGTGTTGCTGTCCTCTGCTCCCTGACCCCACAGGAAGCCAAGCCGGGTTGGTGCGACTCACAGCGAGGGTGAGGAAGGAAGAGAAACGCATCGAGCAAAGAGACAGGAGCAGGGTAATCTCCCATGCAAGCTTGTCTAAAAATAGAAAGTGAACTGTTCCCTAGTAATTAGCCAGGAGACGCTTTTATTTGCAGCAAGGAGATTTCAGCAGCAGTGCTTTTGGCAGGAGGAGACGGGAATGTCCCAGCAGCTCTACCCTTGCAGAGGAGGAGGAGACCCGCCTCCCCCCGCCAAGGGATGTTTCCCGCAGGCAGTGGGTGAGCGTGGGCTCGGGTGTGAGCACAGGCACTTCTTCCTCTGCCTGCCTGGATGGAGGGAGCAAGAGAAGAGGTGTCCTCTCCACAACAGCCTGCTGGCTTTCTGGGATTAGATACTCCTCTGCTTTTGCATTGGGAGAAGCGTTGAAGTCATTTTGTGGGGGCTGGGGGGGGGGGAGAGGCAGCATCAGCATCATCCTGGCATAAGGGCTTGATCCCTGAAAGGGTTCAAGCAATGACAAGCAGTGCCTGAGGTCTGGGTGGGGAAGAATGGCATGGGGATCTGGGACTGGATGATGGCAAGGAGTAAGCCTGAGGCACTCACTTGCCTGCAAGTGCCTGCTGCAGGTCTTCGCATCTAGGGGAGGTGCTGAGGGCTCTGCCTCCACCAAAACTGGCACATGGTGTCAGGAACCCTTTCGGATAAGGGGTGGTGGATGTCAAGCTGGGTTTTCCCAGCTAGCCGTGGTGAACGCTGGGTTAACACCAAGGCTGCCAGGTATCTTCCTTTCACACCTCTTTCTTGTGTCAGCAAGGACAGGGGGCTGCTGTCCCCTCCAGCCATCGGTCAGAGGAGATGTCATAGGGCAGGACGGGGGCATCCCCATGCAAGGGCTTCTCACAAGGCAGCTGGCATCTCCATGCACCTCGCAGGAGTCTCCCTGGGCTGGGTTGCTGAGGGCTTGAGGCAAGAGGGAGAGAGTGGCAAGGCTGCCCCAGCCTGGCTCTCAGATGCCTCTGGGACACTGGTAGGAGGGAGATGCTTCCCTTGGGAAATGCTGCCAGCCTGGAGGAGCCCAGCAAAACCAGGAATAATGTTAAATTGAAACATGGAAACTTGGCATTTACACCCTGCTGCTGCTTGCAGTGGGAATGGGACTGGAATGGAGTCAGCATCCGACCTGAATCTAGGTTTCAAGCATTTCATGAGTTTAGATATTGCATCTTGGCTACAACAGAAAACAGAAGAACTGCTGGTCCAGCAGCATACACTCCAAACCTGCCCACACCACACCAGAGGCAGAGAGGAAGGACAGAAGGACTGAGGGGACATTTTGAACGAGGAGGTGCGAGTTGCCTGTGGGAAACCTTGTGTTGTGGTCTGATGGCACAGACACAGCCCATCCACAGGGGATGGACACCACTGCCCCATGCCCTGCAGAGGCGTGGGATGCCATCACCTGCATCCTGGAAGACCATTACTTTCCAGACCCAAGAGACAGGTTATCACTCCTGCTAAAAGCATCCGGCTGGTCTGCTTTTGTCAGAGCAAAGAAGATAATGTGCTGTAGGCTGTGACCTACAGCCAGCAGCATTCCCCGAGCCGTGAACGAATCCATCGCCAAATGAAAGAAAATGAGCTTTATATCCCATTTCAGGCAATACCTAGCCCCTGCTGTTGCCCTGTTGGTTTTGTGGCTCTGCAATCAGGCTTAACTCCCCACCTTCCCGTCCCTCCCATTGCTGCCTGCGAGGCCTGTGCAAACAGCGGGGGAAGCGGGCTAATTGCCTCTGGAAGAGGAGTGGTGATAACGCTGGAAGAGCCATCACAGGCCTGCCGTTTGCAAACTGAGAACACAGGGAAAAACATTCCCCCTCTCCCCAGCCACTCTTCTGAAGGATTACTTGTACCCATAGGAGGGGGCACTGCTCCGGAGCACCGGGCGCCGCTGATTTGTGAGTGTCCCCTCTACCAGGATACGATTAACTGGAAAATTTACTAGTTGGGAGGTCTCTCCAGGAGCCAGTTTAAAGCTGGCAGTTCCTCTGGCTCGCTCCTGCGTGGCGCAGCAGCTGTTAACAGTGGATAAAAAGTGAGGAGAGGGAAGAGGGACGGGAGAGGCTGGAGGGTGCTCCAGAACTGGGCTTTGCAGCCACTCCTGCCCAGCACTGGGGATGGGAGCATGGCCATGGCAGAGGGCTGCCTTGGAGTCACTGGAAAGCCTCCGAGCCATGCCCACACCACCCTTGGAGCTAGCACTCTCAGTGATGAGGCAGGAGGGGGGCTTGCCTTGAGCCCTTGGATCCCAGAGGTTATGTGGAGCCCCACTGACCCACTGTACCCACCACTGGTGACTTCCAGCTGCCTCTCTGCCCCATCCCCTCTACAACCCTGTGTGGTGGTGCACATGCTCTCACCTGCAGGCAGGGTAGGGGCATGCAAGACATTTCTCTTAATTTGCCTTAATACCACAGTGGGATAGCTGGTGGAGTCAGGTGTACTGTGGCTTGGGCTGTGGAAAGATGATGCAGCCCACCTGGGACATGGAGAGAGGAGTAATTTCCTGAGCTGTTTCCTCATTACCTGTTTTTTTTTTTTTTCTTCCCCTCCTCCCTCTGTCTGTCATCATTCCCCCTGCCATATGAGCCCTGTGTATGTCCCCAGCAGCCAGGGCCAGGGGTGCCACTGCTGTCCCCACGTGCATCTCTCCCCTCCTCTCAGGGGTTCTTCTGCAAACAGAGAAAGCGTCTGGGGAGTGAAGCAACCCCAGGTTTGCAGAATGATGCATGAATGCAATCAGCCTTTCCAGGAGCACAGGGAGCACGTGGTGAGGGGAAGCAGCCTCCCTGGGAAGATTATACCTGAGATGCATTAGAAAGGGTTGTGGAGATTTTTTTAAAGTGGTGATGAAGAGACAGCTTGGAAATAAAACCCCAAGTGATGGGCAAAGAGGGCAGAGATGGCCAAATCTGTGTAACTTGATGTCCCCTTAGCAGTGAGGGACCAAAGCTGTTCTGGACTGAAGGGGGAAACTTGCCCAGAGTACCAATGGCTCAGATTTCCCAGCTGTGAAGGACTGATGGGTGGCAAAGCACTAATTTCTCAATTTCTTAAAAAAAAACCCCAGCAAGCCAATGAGAGAGAGGACAAGGAGGGAGATAGAGTTTGACAAATGCAGCAGTGTCCTATCCTGGTGCAAGCTGCTCTTGAGCTTGGGTGGGTGCTCATCTCCTGGAGTTAAAGAGGTGACTCTCAAGCGTCCTCGGGCTCCCAAACCAAAGCTCTCCTGCTCTTCCCAAATGCATATTGGGAGGGGTGTGTGTGTGAAGTGTAAACTGGAGCTGCCGCTCCAGGCTTCTCCTGCTAGGAAAAGGTTGTCAGGGCCGGGAGTGGGAGGGTGGGGAGGAAAAAAACCCAACCAAATGCTGCCCAATTAGCAGAGCATTACAGGACAGGGCCATCCTGCAATTGCAATCTGTGCAGCGTGGCATTTTAAGAGTGTTTATTACAAACAGCTGCATAGGATGCACATCCCTTCCCTGCCCGCCCTCCCCTCTCCTCACTCTCCATGGCCTTTCCCTCCCCCTGGCCGTGGGCAGCTCCGGAGCAGCAGCCTGCACTGCCCTGCACTGGGAGGATCCTGACCTTAGTGGCTTTTCCCTGTGCCAGTTCACATTTTGGATGACAATCAAGTCCTGGAGCAGAAGCAGCTCCTGGCATTGCTCTACTCATGTGGCTGGGGCAACGCCAGCGGTGAATCTGGCTGGGAATGCCCACTGTTTCTTCAATAAAAGGGAAATAAAAATAAAAAAAATAGAACCCAGCCTGGCGTGGCAAAGCGTAGGCATGCCCCCTCGGCAATGCCAGCTGCAGGTTGCCTGGCACAGGCCAGCTAGCCTGGTGGACAGATGGTTGCTGCCCATGCTAGCATGTTGCTATTTTGAGGAAGGGCTCGTGTGTTTCCTCCATCCACTTCTGCATTTCAAATATCAATCCTCCATCCATTTCTGCATATTCAGATATCAATATCAGCCTGCTAGGAAGCTTTAGACCAACCCAGAGACATCTCTCTCCCCAGAGGCCAGAGGTACCATATGGCATGCCTCCAGCCTCAGAGACCAAGCAACTTGCTCAGGACCACACTGGGGTATGGGTGTCAGGGCAGGGACTGGATATCTGGAGGAGCAGCACCCAGCTCTGCTGCCAAAGGGTTACAACCACATGCCTCTTTCACTTATTCTACTGGAAATACAGTGGTGAAGCCCATGGGTCCCCAGGCTGGGCTCTCCTGAAGCCATCAGCATGGATCTCCCTTCTGCAGGACATGACCATTGGGAAACAGCGTCCAGCCCCAGGCTCACAGTGAGTGGTGGCACAGCCCATGTTTAGGAAGACGTATGGGAGGGAGGAGAGGCCTGCATTGCTTTTGCTCCTCCTCCTCTCAGGGCCATCCATGCCAGGACACTTCACGGTGACCCAGAAGTTCTTCCTAGCATCCATCAACGAGAGATGGGACCCAGGCACCCATGATGCAAAGCTAGAGCTGCCCGCAGCAGCAGAATGCAGAAAGCCCAGGGATATTTCCATTCCTTCCCTCCTGTTCCCACACTCATGCATGTGTGTGCTTACACACACTTGCACAGAAGCACGTGGATGCCCCGTAGGCAGGAGCAGTGGCCTCAGAGGAGCATGGCAGTGGGAGAGAGCGGGCAGCAGGCAGGCAGGGGAGCTGCGGGCAGCACTGCGGTGAAAAAGCAGAAAAGCTTGGGGGAGAAAGGGAGGGACAGGAATAAATGATCCTTGTAGTGAGCTTCAGGACTTTCCCTGACACGTGTTGGTAAGAAACTAATAAAAATAGGGCCTGAACGTAGCAGGAACAGCCCTGCCACTTGCTTTATAGATGTCTGCAGCCCAGGCAGAACAAGGGCTATAGAAGGCTTTCTTCCCTTTCCATCCTTTGCAGGCCCTCTGATGTCTCTGAGTGGGACACTTGGACAGAAGAGTGAGGCTGCTCCAGTGTGCCTGGTGTGGGACAGGCATGGGGGCAAGGGCTGCCCCTCCTGTCCCCCTGCCCAGAGACCTGGCACTGGAGTGTTGGCTGCTAAGCTGGAGCTCAGTGGGGAACCGAAACAGATGCCCCTGGCCTCTGTCTCCACTGTACTGCAGTGGAAACTTTTCCTTCATCCAGCTCTTAGGCTGTTCAATCTCCTCTGCTTCAAATGCTGGGTGGGAACATCTTGGGAGGATTTGGGGGCTCTTTCCTGGGACCTCATCTCACGGTGTGTAAAAGCGGCACCTGCAAAGTGTGAGTGAAAGCCCAGAATGAGGGATAAAGACCTGCTCAGGGAGGGGTCGGGACCCTTGGCCGACAGCATCCCTGGCAGTATTTAGGTGTTAAACGCAGTGTCAGAAGAGCTGGAGACCAAATCACATTCCTCCATGAGTCCTGGGAACGTAAAGTCTGGGCCTGACCCGAGGGCTGCCTGCCTCATGCATCACTCGGATGACAGCAGAGTTATTTTTTTCCTGTCAGGACCAAGAAACCAGGTCACTCCGCATGTAAATCTATAGCAAATCTGCCTGGGATTAGGCAGGCCACTGGGAGGTGGCAACAGACGGTATTCATCAGATGTGCCCGTAGCGAATGGCTTCGCACTGCACATGGGGAAGGGAGCAGAGGCACAATTTTTCATGAGCAGGGGGGTTGCTACCCCAGAAGTTGCTGTCCCGAGTTGGAGGATTTGGTCCACGATGGCCCGTTCCAGGGAGCAATTAAAAAAATAATAACACGATAGTAATAAGCAGCTCAATCAACCTCTCCACGAGCTGAGGAACCCTGGGGGGAGAGCGGGGCTTTTCCCAGATCAAACCGGGACCAGCTCTTCTCCAATATGTACAAATGATACCGATAACAAACCTTAGATCTCGGGCCAAA
Source organism: Scolopax mira (assembly GCA_004320125.1). Classification (NCBI taxonomy): domain Eukaryota; kingdom Metazoa; phylum Chordata; class Aves; order Charadriiformes; family Scolopacidae; genus Scolopax; species Scolopax mira. The sequence goes on along the minus strand of BJBW01004044.1, from coordinate 68,097 downwards.
CTTTGGCGAATGACACCCTTGGAGCAGGAGGGATGCATATGGGCTGTACATACACAAGGCTTTGACTTGCCTGTGCCATGGACACCATTCCCAGGCTGGGGATGGGGAGGGAGAGCAGCAGTATGGTTGCAGCAGGCTCCCAAGTCGCTTCCCCCCACCTCCCCACCCCCCCTTCCTTCTGGAGGAGGTGAGCACAGGCGTGTGGGATGCTTATAAACCAGATCTCTCCAGCAGCGTGATCCAAACTAATCAGCTGAGCCTTCAAGGGTTAAAGAATAGCAGCACTTGTCTCCATGGGCAGCACAGGACGCGTTTAAAAACCTCAACCCCTTTGGCTCACTTGCAGAGGGAAGTTTTCAGCTGAAAATGCCAGGGCTCTGGGAACTATTAAACCCTGCAAACCCTAGATTGCTTTTATGCCTGCCCCGGGCTGCAACCTCGGATCTTTTCTTTTTTCCTCTGCAAACTGCTGGGTAATGATCCCCTTCGGCGTGCCAGCTCACCTCCCCTTCTCCCAGCTGGCAGCCCAGCTCTGCCACCATGCCCTTTTGTTCTGACGGTGCTGAGATCTGCAAACTCATTGCTAATTACTGCATCTGGGGCTTCCAGCTCCAGTGACAATGCCAGGACTTGCGTCGGGCTCCTGACGGGGCAAAGTTCATCCCCCTGCTTATTTCCTTACCAAAGACCATTATCTCTCATTTACATCTAAACTAGTTTTTTATACCAGTTTAAATGCTGCCCCTCCCCCTGTAATCTCAATGCAAATGAATTAAAAGTTCATTCTTCGGATGCTCAAATCCTGCGCACTTTCTTTTTCACTTCTTATTTAAATCACACACTGTTTTGAACTAAACCTTTTATTTCCTCCCAATTATTATTTCTGGTCTGTTTTCCGGAGCCTTACAACACGGCATCTGATTATACACAAAGCTTCGGAATAAAGCCCTGCTTTTTCCCTTCATTAAGGACACAAAGGATTCCTGTGTGCGCCAAGCAGCACTTTGGACATTAATACAGCTTTACACCCCAAATCACATCCCGGCTCTCTGCAGAGCAGATTGGGGAGTGGATCCGTGCCTTTCCTTGCTGCCAGCACCCGTCACAGGCTCCAGCTAGCTCCTTCTCTCCCTGGAATTAGCATCTGATTAAGCAGTGCCAGTGCGTTCACCCACATGCTCCCGGTCACTGGCTCTGCCCCCATCACAACCGGGTGTGTTTTCTGGCTAATCCTGCCTGCTTGGGTCCCCCTTGGGTCCCCTCTGCCACCCTCACAGTTAGGGGTCTCGGGGAGCTTGGTGGGCCCACTCGGGATTTTGCCGTTATTGACCTTGTGCCATGGAAGGGAGTTATGGGGAGTTGCACATAAAGCTCTGGGAAAGCTCAGTAATCTGTAAGCCCCACAGCCCTCCCTGAAGCCTGAAATTAATGAATTTGAGAATCTGTCAGGCTAAGTGATAAGCCCAAGGACATAAAGGTGGTCAGTGGCAGAGTTCCTTTTACCTCCACATAGGCAGATGCTGCATCCCTCCTGGACCTGCCATCATCTGGAGACTGCCTGAATGAGACCAGAAGCACAGGAAACCATCTCGTCTGCAACACGTTTCCCTTATTTAACGTCATCACACAGAAAGGAATAATGCACGCTGTGTTTACTGAGCGAAGAGGGGAGAGCTTTTTATCAAAATGATGCATTACTAAGCTGATTAGCTGCACAAGAAGTCTCTCTAAGCAAATGTTATTTTTTATCCTGTTGCATATACCAGCATTTTAAAAATAAAGTACTAGTTTCTATCTCGTATTAAAAATACTTGTGATGGCTAAGAAGAGGTTTGGCAGTCACCTGGAGCCAACAAGAAGCATTTGGAATTGTGGGGGTTCAGGACAGGTTTCAAAAGCAGCACTGGGGCCGTGAGAAGCAATTTGCCAAATGGACAAAGGATGGGAGTTCGATCACTGGTTTTCCCAAAGAGAGAAATTCTTTTAATACAGAAAGGTTTTGCCTAACAGGCTTTGCATGGGTCTGTAAGTGTAAGGATACTAGACTTGCAGCTCTGCTATCATACCATGCTTCTCCTTTGGGACCTTGGGCAATGCAGGTTATCCCCGCCTCTCTTAAAATCCCTATCTGTAGAACAGAGATATTGCTGCCTGCAGTAAATGTCTGCAAAGTGCTTGAATGGGAGGGTTATTACGGTTAAATATCTGTGCAGCTTTCACCTCTGCAAGCTGGTGTGAGTGATCCCTGCAACACGCTGTCAAGCAGAGAGGGAATCTCACAAAGCGAGAGTGAGCACGGACCGAGAAATATGAGGGAAGCCAGAGCTGCTCCATACCGGGAATTTTTTTCCTTAAATATTCAAAATCTAATGTGGCGAGCTGCTCTGGCCGCTGCAGGCTTGCCTTCATGTCAGGAGCAGCTGAGCCAGGCCATGGTGGTGCCTTGAGAGCCAAACTGCCTTTCCGACCTGCTGCCGAGCATCGTGTCTGTCCCAAATGCCAGGCTGGCCGCTTTTACTTCTCTCGCATCGAATGAACCTGAACATCTGAATCACAGTGAGCCAGGTCAGACCGACCTTTGGAGAATATGCACAACCAGGGAGGTCATCAAACACCACAAAAGCCATGAGCAAAACCCTTAATTGGCATTTTTTCAGCCGTATCCCTATGTCACCAGTCTTGCCCTTCTCAAACTGCCCCGAGCTGCCTTCGGAGTGGCCAGACACAGCCTATTTTTGCAGATCCAGGAGGGTTAGTGATACTTTGTGTTACTAATTCTGTAATTCGTATTGTTTGTGCTGGCAGGGAATTCCCTGTGAGGTTTTATCTCAGCCAGTCTACCCTGGCTGTTTAAAATATTTGGAATTATTATTTCTGGCTCGCAGGTCCACCCTTGGTCGTGGTGAGATTATTCCAGGGTCATGCACAAGCCCATGGCCGCCCTTCCTATAGCTGGTGGCCTGTACTGGATAGGACATATAGGATATATGGGACACGCCAGAGGTGGGGTGATGGAGGGAGTGCAAACTTTTTGGTCGACTGGGGACAGACACAATTAAGGAAAATAGTCCTTGAGGTGTTGTCCTTGCGTTTCCCAGTGGCACTGAAAGAGATTGGCCCTGGGGTGGGAGACTGGGGAGGGGAAGGCCTATGGGGAAGCTGGTGGATGGGCAGGAGGGAGCCAGCAAAGTGGCAGAGCAAGGTTGGGGGTGCTGGCCTGGGGTCTGGGTGTCATCTGTAGAGGAGAGCTTGGAGGAGGGGATGAGGGGTGGTGGTGTTTGACCTGCTCCTGGGGCTGGTGGGTGGTTTGGGAAGGGAAGGGATGCCTGTGTGTGTAGGGGGGTAAGGGGGGTCCTTGGTCTGCTGGGCTGCGTGGGCTGCGGCGGCTCTGCTGGCACACTACAGCCCTAAATCAGCTGCCTGTATTCATAACTGCTGTGCACGCTGGCCCCCGGAGCTGGAAGGCATATCACAAAGGGCACATTTTTAACACTTCTTTTAATCTCACGATCCTGCACATTTAAGCCTGAACTTGCATTTGAACCTCCGCAGATGCTTTTTGCAGTCGCCCCCTCCCCTCTCCCCCCAAACCACAGCCCGCTCCAGAGAGAAAATAATTAAAGCTGCCCGACAGGCTGCTAAATATTAAGAGCCCAATAACGGCGCAGACAGAGGGACATCATCCTCTGAATGACAAAAGCCTGTAGCCAGTGGTTACTGGCAGAGGGACGGGTAGGCTTGTGCAGGGGCAGACATCCCTGCTGGCTGCTGGGGCCAGGGAGGCTGCCCTGGGAACACTGTCCCTCTCATCCCTCCAGAGCTTTCTGCTCCTTATCCCACGGGGATCCATGGACCCGGGGGGAGGTCGGGCTTGCTGTCAATTTCCATCACGGGGTCCCCACCTTCGCTTCTGCCTTTCCTCCAGATATTCTACAATTACGTGTCGATGGCCGGGCAGGAGGAGAAAAGCAAACACGGCAGCGGCTGTGGCTGTTTGCTCTCGGCTGTGGCGTGCGGCTGTAGCCCGGGGTAAAGAAGCAGAGGGGTGACAGGCAGAGCCTGTGTTTTGGGGTTGCTCACGTCACGGGGAGCCCAACAGACCCTCCAGGATGACCAGCCATTGGCACAATTTCCAGCTAGTGTTAAAAAAACCAACACCAACCACCAGGCAAAAGGGATTTGAAATTCAGCTAAATCACACTTCCCTCTGAAATTTTCATTCCTGCAATTGTTCCCAGTAACACGTACGATTACTCGAGCTGAAAGAAATGATAAAAAGCATTTCGTTTTCTCAGCTCGTTTACTTTCTACATCTGGCAGCGTTTTGTGCACAGGCAGTTTCGCCGTTTTCCTGAGGTAGAGCCCTTGGAAATGGAAGCTGAGGAATAACAGCGCAAGATGTGTTTTTTTTTAAAAACTGTTTTGCAAACGCTTCTGCTTCTAACGACCAATAGACAAGCTAAAGCCCTTGGCAAAAACAATATGACAATAAATAACATAGCAGTTTGCGGTGCTATTATAATGTTGAGAAAAACCTCCACGCTCCTTATTTAATACCCAGATACTACTTGCAGTACAGTAGAGTACAACCTACTGGCAGCAACTTTCCCACAGCAAAACGTGTTGCTGTCCCCAGCTGGGCTGTCACCAAGGGAAGTGGAAAGGAGATGTCTTTCCCTTGGACACTTCCATGGGACTTGCCAGCTGCCCTATAGACCTCAAAGCTTTATGTCCTCCGGGGGAAGGGGTGTTAAAATGAGCCAGGAAGCAGTGCACTTTGCTGATTTGAGCAGATACTGGGGAGACCACCTGTAATTACAGGTTCCAACAGTGTGGTCTTTAGCAAGCAGGGTGCCCTGAAGGGACCCAAGACCCAGCACGCAGCGTGCTTGCACAAGAGGTGTGCCAGGCTGTGTGTCACCAATTAGTCACAGCATGTTGACTGCTGTGCAAGGACACTGTGGCTCTGGGGCGATGCTCGGGTTCAGTGCCATGGTTCCCACCTGAGAAGGTTTGTAGGCCTTTGGTTCAGCTTGCTGGTATTCCAAAAAGCAGGGGAAGAGGCAGGACGAGGATGAGCAGAGCAAAGCTCTGGGGGATGCTTCAAAGGCGGAGGGATACAGAGCTCTCAGAGTCCTATCCTCCTCCTCCCTTCCTTGGCATGTCTGCAGCAGAAGACAGAGGCACAAAGGGCACTTCAATTTGAAACAGCCATAGGCGTTTCGCTGTAATGAAGTCAACTGTCAGGGGGAATTATTTTTCATGCTGGTGTAACAGGTCATGAAAAAATCCTGTCGGGAAAAATTCACATGAAGTTTATCTGCCCTTTGACGTGCAAGTGTGAAAGAACACAGCTCCCGTCCAAACTCGAGGCCCTCTTACACGATGCACTCTCCCTCTTGGACATAGATGTAACCAGAGTCCCATCCCCTGGCTGCGTCACCCCTTTCTCCAGTGAAGGCGAGGTGCTGGCAGGAGCTGGACAAAGCTGCTGAACCACCCTTTCCCTCTCTGCACACCCAGCACGTTCTCCTTCAGTGTCCAACACCAGCTGCCCGGGGGACTTAGCACGCACATATTGGTTTAACCCACCCAGGCCAAGCGACCACAGCACTCCCCACATATTCTCCAGGGATCGCTTACCAAGGTTTTCACTGGACCGGTGAGACCCCATCCTGCTGGATGAGAAGCCAGGGGAGAGGACGGATCCCAGGCACTGGGCTCTTGCTCTCCATTTCACCCCCAGGTTGCTGGGGTTTATCCCCAGTGCCCGTGGGTTGTGTATCATTCAGAGGATGAGGACAAAGTCCAGTGTGCTGGCTATGACGTGCTTAGAAATTTTTGAATAAAATGGCTTTTCCACCTCATCAGAGCTGATTTGTTCCCCAGGAGCACAGCAGCTGCTGTAAACTTTCACGCAGAAAAGGATGGAATTTCTCCTGGAAGCCAGATTTTTGAGGAGGATATAATATCAGACCGGTCTGGCCAGTAGCCAAATGATTAGGACAAGGAAGGACTGAGTACAAATATTTTTGCTAACCAGAGCCTGCACCCTGCACTTGAACCTGGGTCTCCAACACAGTCAGTGGGTGCCTTGGGCTAGCTCAGCAATGCAAAGCTATCCCGAAGCATCTAATTCTCCATGAATATGGATAGTGGGATGGGGGAGGCAGAAGAAAGCAAGAAATGCTGCAAAAACAAAAGCAACAAAACCTCCTCACAACAGAGAGAAACTGGAAGCTGTCATCAGCTAGAGAAAATTTCCATCTACAAGCCTACTCTCAGCTCCTCCTTACTCTGAGCTGCTTGGCTAATCCCCCAGGGGCATCTCCAAACTTTCCTTTTCTCTTCCTCCTTTTTTGAATACATACATTGTATTCAAATGCCATACATACATAGCAATACATAGAGAGTATTCCAAGTGTTTTGCACACAAACTGTGTGTAAGCTTTCCATTACACCTTCGAGGCTCTGTGCAGTACATGTAAGAGAGTCTGTGGAAAAGTGGGGATTTTACAAAGACATCTTCCTATAAAAGTTTGAGTCATGCAATCAAATTGTGTTCTGCACAGAGGCACAAAAACGGTACAAAAATTAAGATTTTAATTTTAATGTGATCTTAAACGTTGGTCCCAATTAGGCGTATGCCCAAGTCCCATTGGAGTTAAGCACATCATTTCTTTGCTGAACAGGGAAGGCTGCTGAATCAGGACTCCAGACTGGAAAATTGCTCAATTGCCTTCAAATTTCTGGGGGAAAAAAATAGTGTGCTCTGAAAGCAATCACAAAATACATTTGGTATTCAAAGAGTATAAGTGAGTGCAGGGCTTATAATTAAATCCTTATCTACGAAGCTGCTACTGAGTGACTGTACATTCTGGGTAATTTTTAATGGCCTGAAACTCAAAAACCAGCATAACCAATTTTTTTCTTTTTTGCAGAAGACACAGCTAGTTAGCTATAATTCTGCAACAAATCCATTACTGCAAAACAAGTCCCTGATCCTGCAAGCATGAATGTGCTTACTTTTAACGATGCAAGCTGTACCAAGCAAAGCCACGGCAGGAGCTACTGGTGGTGGTATGGACCAGCGTGCAGGAGTGGGCCCCAAATAAAAATAGGGATGGGGTCGAGCCCTGAAGCACAAAGTGGAGCTCCAGCCCTCCTCTTTGGTTCCTGCCCAAGGCCTGGGAGGAAGCCCATGGCAAGGTGACATCTGTGACACCAGTGGAGACATTAGCTGCAACCAGCCACGGGAAGGCAAAAATTTCTTTCGCCCTCCTTCCCCCTCAACTCCTTAATTATGACATGTTTTCTTAGAAATAGCCTGTCAACACTTTTCACCTGCGTGAAAAACTCAGTGATGTAGGAACAGCAGTTCAGTAAATAAAGTCCCACATTGAAGAAAGAATACACAGGGCAAATTTTCACATCTGGGTAAATGATTTATTTTTTTTTTTAAGCCTGGTAATTTAAGAGACAACTTGTCCAATTTTGCTTGACCTTTTGGGAAAATTCTCTACACTTTGAAGCCAAACAAGCTTTGCAGCCAATAATAATGTGTAGCTAAGGTTCAAAATGGAAACTGTGGGTTTGCTTGTTGGAGAAAGGCTACTGTCCTTCCTGAAAGGACAGCGAGACCGAGGACAAGCTCTTCCTGGGTGTCGTTCTCGTAACACTGTATTCTTTAAAAAAATAAATCATGCCACAATTATAGGATTAAATGTGAGGTCTTGCCTGAAATAAAACGTCGCCTGGCTTTAACTGCAAATAAGTTTTATAAAAAGCTCTTAAGCGGGTCAAAGCATAGCAGGGACACTCTTTGTGGACCAGTTTCCCCCCTCCCTCCTCCTTGGGCAAGGAATGTGGCTCAGCCCCACTGACGTGGAGTTTCGGAGCCACCAGGCAGGCTGCTCCTGGGGCGGGGGGATGCCGCAATCCCCAGGGATTACAGAAAGCAGCCAAAGTAGCCCCTGTTACTCATTTCAGTGGCTACTCTGGCCCAAACCACGACAGCTACTCTGAGTTCCCAGGTCTTGCTCCCGCTGACTTCGTCGCCCTTGGCTGCCCGGTGTGGGGACCTGTGCCTCTCACCTTCTCCACCCACCTGCCAGCACCACCCTGACCACGAACCCGACCCATCCCTCACCCAGGTGTTACCCAAATGCTGCATAGAGCTCACACAGGACCAAAGGGTGGCAGAAGGCTACAGTGACAGAGAGATGGGGGCGTGTGAGAACTCATCCCAGGACCCTGGGGCTGGTGTCACAGCCCCCCACTCACTGCACAGCCATCACCTCTCCTACTTACCCCGCTGTAGGACTTTGAGGATGCGGTGTCTGAGCTTGTCTTTCATGGTCCTGGGCTTTATTTCCACCACTCCTGATTTGCCTCTCTGTACATTTTATTGGCTCCTGTGCAATGGTTGCTAGGTAGCTTCCACTTCTACTCCCTTCTGCTCGCCTTTAACTTACTGCCAATCTCTTCAGTAGTTCCCACATCCTTTAATTACATTAATATCTGTTACAGCCAAATGAAAAAAAGAAAAAAAAAGGCAAAAAATATGCTCCAGGAACAAGCAAAGGCCAGTCAGCACAGCAGGTCTCCATCTTTTGGCTTTATCTTAATCCCCCCTTCCTGCTTTTTCAAGCAGACCCCCTCGAGTCCTTTTCCTTTTCTTGAGAAAAGCCCAGGCATCTCTTGAACTCATTTCTGCACTTTGCCTCAACCGTCTCCCCCATAACTTATTCCATATGTTTGCTTGGCTTTGCCTTCTGCGGCTGTTCCCTGTTTACCCCCAGCTCCTGAACCCTTAGATCCTATCACTGGGGCTCTTTGTTGACTTAATTGGATCATCAGCCTGGCTGTAAAGCTTCCCCAGCCAGCCCTGCTCCCCTCTCCTGGGCTGCTACTCTGGCCCCAAGTCCGGAAAAAAATGTGTTTCGGCACTGGATGTGATGTATAAATAGATGATGTTGGTTAAATTTAAGATATATTGAAGCTGATAACCACAGGTGCGGGGGCTGCAATTAATCTGCTGGAAACAAACGGCTCTTTCTGGTGGGGTGTCAGAGGAGAGGGAGTGCTCCCCATCTGCTTCTCTCCTCCTCTCCCCCTGCTCCCCTCCTACAGACCACAACAACTGCTTAAAAAAAAAAAGGCTGCTCGCTTGTGCTGGGAGGGGAGCTGTTTCAAAGGCCCCCCCTGGAGGAGGTCCCGGCTCTCCTCCAGGTCACCGGATCAGCTGAAGGGCAGCGTGTGGGCTGGGCAGCTGTTGGGTCGAGATGGGTACCCCCACCCACCAGCCAGCTCCCTGAGGCTGCCCCGGTGCCTCCCGCCCTAGCATGAGCACCAGCTGGGGCACCTGTGTCCGTCTGAACTTTCTCGTTGCCCAGCCTGGTGCTGACGTTGGGACCGGGCTGCATCTTGATGCTCAAACCCACACCAGGATGTAGCCCTGTACCCTGCTCCCTGAGGTGCTCCCCTTGCTTGCTGCACCGTGACCACTGGGAGAAGCACCCTCTGCCTCTTCTAAGCATGGGCACCTCAGCTTCCCGTGGGAAGCTTGTGCTGGTGCAATGGCGATCCCCCCCAAACTCCCTGCCACGAAGGCAGGAGGGAGAGCAGAATGTAGCACACCCCCATCCAGGGGGCTTCAAACCCACCCTCCTTCCACCGAAAATGAATGGCAGGTGTTCTCATAGAATGGTGGTAGCTACAGAGGAATTACACAGCTGTAATGCTAATAAAGGCCATACACTGGCAGGAAGGGGAAGGAGAAGAACAGAAACCACCGTCTTGTTGCATTGTTTGATCCATGGCATGGCCTGTTTCAGAAGGAAAGCACCACAGTTAGGGGTAATTTTTCATCCCGCAAAAAAAAATATGTTAAGAGCCCTGCCTACAGGCAACTATCAACAGTTGAAATCTCAGTTGCAGTGACATACTGTTAAAAAAACTTGCTCATTGTCGTATTTTAATTTATGATGTGGAAATCTTAGAGGTGGTGTGGAACTCTGTATCTGGGGAGCCTCGCTGATAGCTGGAGGCCAGGGGCAGGCATTCCCCTCCCTTAGCCATGCAGACCTCTGAGGCTCCAGAGGAGAAACCACTCATCCTCCCCTCAGCTCGGACAAAACCTTCCTTGTGGATACACATATCCATGTGTCCTCAAGCCTTGAGGAGGAGGCTGCCAGCTGCAAGACCTGCTCAGATCACACTGCTGCTTTGTTCAAACCGTAGCCGTGCTGTGCTGGGGAGCAGGTCTCTCTCCCTCAGCCGGGTTGAAACCACTGCTTCTCAGTCTTTCATTTGAAATGCCACACGTCCAGACGGGAAGTAAGGGCACCCAGCACGTCATCAGTCAGTAGGCAACTGTCCTCCGGTTAGGTGTTCATGGGTCTCTTTGTGCAGACACATGAGCACAGTGACAGCCACCATCATATTACGGGTTTGCCCTTCCTGCCACAGGGTAGCTTGGGGTTGCAAAGAGCTGAGGTACAAACTGGACACACACTTTTTCTGTGCTCTTATCTGTCAGCCACCTGCAGAAACAATGGAGCTATGATGTCCCTGTGCTTTGTGGACCATACACCTCCCCAGCAGCATCTTCCCACAAACCCAGCCCGGCCGTCACTGCCTGTCACCTATATGCTAAGTGGTAGCATCATTTCATGGCAACTCTGGGCGCGACTCGGGGGCAGCAGGAGGAGGAAAAATATGGGGCAGTTACGTAATCAGGACAGAAATAATTAGGTAGATGAAATCCTAAGAGAAGTAATCCGTCTTTTGGAATGAACTGGCAGCTTGAAAAATTTAGAAATCTTCATCAAACTATTACAAGCCCGAAGCGTGCGTGTGCTTTGTTTTATGGGTTCTTAACACATGCAGGACATGCAAGTATAATTAAAGGTTTGCAGTCCATCTTCTTGATATTGGAGTTGAACACTAGAGACCATGATAAATAATCCATAAATGATCCTTCAAATTGTCTATCAATTAAAAAAAGAAAAAAAAGCCTCTTGGCATATAATTAACTCATCTACTTAATGTTGTCCCCTTTTGGTGCTGGAGGTCTAGATTAAAACCAGAAAACATAGAGTTAAAACACGCCTACAGTAATATTATCCAAGGTAACCTTTATTAACTCCATGCATAATAGGGAAATAACAGGACTAGAAAATTATTTCACCTGATCAAAGGCAAGAAGAGCGGCAAGTGTTTCCTTCCACTGAAAAAAAGTGTCACAGGAACATTAATTGTGAAGTTGTGGCAAGTGGGCATCAGACCCATGAAAATGCTCACCTGTATCTCTAGCCTGACCACGACTTGCTGCTCATGCTGGGTATGAACACAGAGGTATCTCTGCGTGGGTCCCCCCAGCCCACTCTCCCAAACACAGCTGTTTGGCTTGGGCTTCGCTTTTAAACAGTTATCGGCTAAAACCCATCCTCATTGTCCTAGCAAAGGGATACTCGAGAAAGCGCTATCTTCTCCCACCTTGGCGAGGAGAGGAAATGTGTTTTCCCTTATTTTTAAGCTTGTGGTTTGTTGAGCATACTTCTGAGTTGTTCTGTAATACTGGCTAGCCACGCTGGAACGATACAACCCCTGTGCTGGTGCCAGGAGCTACAGCCTGGCCAGCTTCAGCCTGGAGAGCTTCACATGGCTTGGGTCATCAGAGCCCTGCTCCCACTGCCGAGCTGACAGAGAACCTCTTTGGTTGCCAACCTTGTGCAGCTCGCCGTTCCCCATTTGCAGCAGCCTGCTCCTTAGGGAGCTTGGAACCACGAGTTCCTCTTATTGGAGGTGCAGGATGAGGGGAAAGACACACTGAAAACGGCATGTGCCAACTCCTGAACGCTCAGCCCCACTGCTTGGGTTGTTGCCTTGCTTGTATGACTGTACCCTTTGCTTCAAATTCCCTCGCTGGCCTGGTTTGAACACACTGCTGGTGGTCCTGCAGGTCTCCTCCTGCTCTAGGGCAGGAGACAAATCCCTGGTCTCGTTCTATGGCCTCCCCATGTCCCCATCAGCTCCTGGTCAAGCAGGGCTCCCCACACCATCAGCATTGCGTAGAAGCTGAAGCAGCCCCACCTTAGAACTTCCAATGTCAGTCCCCTTGTGCTTTGCAAGTCCCATCTTGCTCCAGCTCCCAGTGTGCCTAGGGCTCCCAGACCTTCCTTCCCAGGAGTGCTGGCTGCCAGCAGCTGAGGGGTTTCCTCGCTTTAATGGTCACATCTAGACTGCTGCCTGTCCAAACAGCTGCAGCAGACACACAGACACATTTTTTTCAAAATCTTGGGCTGCCTGGGAAAGCTCGATTCTCAAAGCTCTCTGCAGCCATTCCCATGAATATTGCAGGCACCGGCTCTCTGCACCACGCTGCGTTCCTTAGAGCATCGGAGATGGGGTTAGGTTGGGTGAAACTTCCAGGGATTTCCATTATTTTTTTTTTAACATCTGGCTCCAGCCCTTGAAACATCTGTCCAGCTGGAAAAGACCACTGAGCCCACGAGACTCATTTTTGTGTTAGCCAGCCCCCAGCAACAGCGCCAAGCCCCACCTGAAAAGGACAAGTCATCCCCATCTGCAGCCATCTCCCCTCTCCTGCGTCTTGCTCAGGCAATCATCCATCTTGTCCGCTTCTTGCAATTTTGGGGAGAACTCTGCCACCATGGCAACGGCTGTGTCAGACAGACTGACACACACCCATAACACTGGAGCAGATGCCTCAGATTTTTGCCATTATCAAATCCTTCCACTTCTCTCACCCATTAACTCTTTCAGTGCTGACATTCCTCCGTTTCCAGCGAAGCTTTTGGTCTGGAGACCAGTTTGCTTTGCTTTCACTGGGAAAAGTACTAGAAGAGTTTCCAAATTTTTTATCCCACTTGTGAAGCTAAAATGTCAGCGTTAATTTTGAAGGAGGCTGGAATGTGAGTTTTGAGGTTGGTGGTTAGTGGCTCGACACCAATCAACAGGCAGGAGTCCATGCATGGGCTAACTATGCATTTTTAGCTATCTCAAGAGTGCATTAGTTGGTCTTATGGGACTGTTGAACTGTTGCACCCTAGTGGGTTTGGTTTTAAACAGCTAAACCCTTTTTACTTCATACCTCTCAACAAAAATTCATTTGGATGCACAGTGGGGTCACAGACTGTGTATCAGTAGCCAAAGCAACCTTTTATCCATCTCTTTTCACACCAGTGTCAATGACTGGCCGGGAGTCACAAACAGCTGGTTTCTAGACTGACTCAGAAAAACAGGGCAACCTCAGTCTAATAAATGGCTGCAGACCCCTGTCTTGATTTGGGGAAGCCAAGGGTGAGGAACCAGCTCTTTCCATATCTCTCCTCCTCCTCCTTCTCTAACATGCCTGTGAGAAGAGGTCTTGCCCGGGGTTCCAGTTGCACACTCCACTGTGTGAATTGGGACAACTTTTCTGGACATCTCTCCAGCTCTCCAAGTATCTAAATACCCAAAAAACTTGATGTGATCTGATTTCTCAGTGGCTTCAGTTCCAGCATAAGAGATCATGCTGGCCAAAGGCATGGTGGCATGGTGGTGTTCCCAGGGCTCACCTGGAGCAGCCGAGAAAATGAGCTGAGGCTGGGGGCTCTGGTGCTGAGGATGTGCATCTTTTGTGGGCGAGAGCGACCGCAACATAGACAATGATGCAGACCTTAAAAATGCAAATCTTGGGGCTATAAATTTACTACTCTACCCAAGGCAGTTGTTAGTTTTCCATATTTATTTATGATTCATTACAATCTGGATTTTTATAGATCTTCTACTTTAAGTTTTATATTTAATTGAGTGAGAGTCCTGGTATCTTTCTGCATGCGTTTATGTGGTTTTCATTAACTACTGTGCAATCTAAGAAAGATCTTTGTTAACCAAAAATAAGGAATGTTTGTTAATGTTTAATGGAAACAATAACAATAAAATTACACAACGATAATTAAAACCACCCCAACCGTAAAAGCTCCTTCTTAATGAATCATATTAAGAGAGGGTTCAAGCATGTATTTATGATCTGGGTTGTGATTTATGGGCTAAATCCTGCCCTCGTATGCCTGCATGAGGCTTTCGCTGATTTCCATGGGGGCAGCACGTGCAGCGGAAGAAGGCAAATTTTGGATGCGTGCTGATTCAGTGCTGCCAGAAAAGAACATTATTTTACCCTGACACAGTATATGCAGAACTAAAATGTAACCCTCCTCCCCCCACCATTAAAACCAGAAAGAATATGAAGCATGACGTTGCCGTGTGCGCTGGCGCTCTCCCGGTAACTGGCTTTTGGGAGCTTTTCCAATGGACGGCCCAAAGTCCCAGCAGTGATTTATCACTAATTGTCGCAATGGACCTAGAGCTGCAAGCGGTTTGCAGGGGAAACAATAACTGACGTCGGCAAAACTACTTTCTCAGGCATTTTGCAGGACCCAGCCTATTGGACAGCATTGCACATTCAAGAATTGGGTCCTCTTTTGTGCTGAAATTTCTCTGTGCCGTGCCGGGAGCAGAAAAGGCTTGCAGTGGGTGCAGCCCTCGCTTCCGTTCCTTCTGAGGCTGATCGACTTTTCCCAAGAGGAGTAAATGGGCCTTTGGGCATATGAGAATCAGACCCAAAATGTTTCTGATTTCCACGGAGGAGTCAAGAAAGACAAGGCAGTATCCACGAAACTCATAAGATACTATGATGTTAATAATTTTTAATTAGTCAGATATAGATTATTTTTTTTTTAATCATCTGGATACTTTTGGGGCACAAGTGGATAGATGTGCCAGTAATCTCACCAGGCACAGCACTTTGAACTTATTTACAAAAGAACCCTGTTTTAGGAAGATGACCAATCTCCGTCCATACCAGAGCGAGCAGAACTGCAATCTTATTTATCAACCCCCTGATGGCTGAACGATAGAGCTGCAAACTTGCACTGGGGGGAAGAATTTAATTTTAAAAGCCTGTGAGCAGTAACCAGCGTGTCGCACAGGGCAGGCTTCGTATCTCTCTAAGCTTTTATGTGCTTCTGTGGGGCTGCGTGGTCCCCTCTCCATCCCTCCATCCCTTTCTCCCCAGGAGCTGCTGGGTGCTGTCTGTGTCCCCCTGCCACAGCCAGCGTCACCTTCCCCGGCTGAAATCTTTCTCAGAGCAAGCCCTGGACCCGGCTGCGAGTGAGAAGGGTTGGGGGAGGCTACAGAACAGTCGGTGCTGCTTGCGCTTGTTTGCATAGGCTGCCAACGCAACTCGGAGACTTATTTTTTAAAAAATGGAGCCCCCTAATGTCTACTTAAACCAGTAAAAATATACATCCCCTTCAGTCTTCCAGTCAGAGCCCTGGCCTCTCAGAAAGCCGCTCTGGGCTTCTTCAATTAACAAATAGGAAGCAAGCGCCCTCCTTTCCCAGCACAATGCAGGCTGCCACTATTATCCCTGGCCTCCCAATTATCTCCGAGAATCTTTCACTTAATGAAGTTTCTCTCCCTCCCCTTCCCGGCTCCCCAGACTCGGGGAAGCTTGCCGAACCAATTTAGCCAAACGTTTGGAAGGATAAAATGCGACTGCGTTTTTCTTTCTTTCTTTTGCCGTTTGGTCGGCAGCTCCCTGCTCTGTTCTCAGCTGTGTCCTTCTGAGCCGCGCAGATCAGAGCATGGAAATGCATATCTTGTGGGTGCTGGGGAGATGTGAATCATGAAAATGGAGACAATTCCTTCCCCTTGATCACAGTTTGCCCACTTTTTTATTAAAAGGGAGCCTTGAATAAAACCCTCACATCCGAACACCTCCAAAATTGGGAATCGGATCTAGGTTTTGATGGTGATTCTGCCACCGCCTATGACAGTAATGGGTCAAGCCAGGCTTCGAAGGTGAGCCATTACCTGATGGTGCCCTGTCAAAAACCCAGCATAAATCAGGCTGGGACTGCAATGTCTCCAGAGCAGCTTACAGCCTTGTACCATTGCCTGGTCTTTTTTTTCCCCCCAAATCATTCCTCTTTTCTGCTTTTTCCTTCCTTCTGTGGTCATGCTTTATTTTGTCTTCTTTTTCAGCTTTAACAGGATAGCTAACACTCCTTCCCCTGCCTTGCCTAAAGATTTTTTCCTTTCCAGGTCACCCCATTCTGTAATAGCTTCTACCTATGCTTTTAACAGCATTGCTATAATTAAGAGCAAAGAGGAAACAGAAGTCTGCTTAGATGTTTTTTTTTTTTTAAATATGCCACATTGCTGCCATTAATTTTTCATGTTGACAACACAATGTGTCTTCTTTAACACCACATCTTTCATGAAGAGAGGCAAAGGACTCCTTTGTCTTAACACCCCTTCTCGTTGATGTTCCTGGCGAGGATTTGATCCCCCAAGAGCACCTACCTCAATGCAGATTTCCCTGGTTTAAAACAAAGGGTTTTTTATCCACCCCCAGCAATACAACATTTGTGGCTTCTTCATGAGCTAGCCCTTTGGAGGGATGCATGCAGGAAGGTCTGAGAAGAGCTTAGAGTAGAGTAGCCTGAGTTGCTGGGCCCATTGGAGATACCAAAATTGTGATGGAAATTTCCTGAAATGTTATGAAAACTCAGTGAAAAAACAAAAAAAAAGGGCAGGATTGGTGGGAATCAGTTCTCAGACCTGGATATCAGTGGACAGTTGGGTTTCTGGCTGAACATTTTTCACTAGAAATGTCTTCCTCCCTGTGAAAATGCTAAGATCTCCATGAAAAACCAGATGTACCTCTCCCCTAATTTCTATTTGTGCTTCCTGATGCCACATCCCTCATCTCCTTGTTGGGCTATCCTCTGGGCATAGCCCTGTCCCTTTCCTGTGTGATTACTGTGCTGCTGCAGCAATGACACACCACCCACCATCACGAGGCATTGAATCGAGCCTGAAGTCCATCTGGAAAACAGAAAGTGGGGTGAAACGTGATATGATGACATCCTTCTGCCAGGACTGCTGAACTTAAGCATTTGGGGGTTATTCTGGTGGACAGAAAATTTCTTTTGGGAGAGGGAGAAGAGAATCATAGAATCATAGAATTATAGAATTATAGACTCATCCAAGCCAGAAGGGACCTCCAAAGGTCATCTAGTCCAACCTCCCCGCAGTCAGCAGGGACACCCCCAACTAGACCAGGTTGCCCAGGGCCTCGTTGAGCATCACCTTGAATGTCTCCAGGGATAGGGCCTCAACCACCTCCCTGGGCAACCTGTTCCAGTGTTCCACTGGAGTGATTTTTAGAAAATCACTCTAAAAAATTTACGTCTCTTCTCATCCTGTCCCCAAGAAAATTGGGGGCCCCAAGGAATCCCCAGGCAGGGCTTTATCTGAGAGTAGGCTCTGACTTTACCTGGGCCTTGGAGCAGGCTGCAGGAGAGCAAAATAAAGAGGCCGAGTCCCCAGCTAGCCTTTTCAAAGTCTAAGCGACCTCTTCCAGCCCAAATGCGTTTCTATTGCAGTTTATTCCAAGCTCGGCCCATGTGCAGCCACTGCCTGTTGGCACCTTGGATGTGCAGGTGCCTTTTGGAAAGTGGCACTGAGGAGTTGGCAGCCAAATCAAGCAAGCCATCCAACAGCTGGAATGCCTGCAGTGGGGTCCTGCCTCTATTTCTGAGCCTGGAGACACAGACACCGAGCTGCTAAACCAAGACGATGCTCCCAGGCTCGATTTTTGCCCGTCCTAGCTCTGGGTCTGCAGAGGCAGGAGCAGAAATCGCATTGGGGCTGAAAGCTGGAAGTACATTACAGGGACCGTAGATGCCGGCTGCCAGCTGAGACCCCTCCCAAAAGCATCGGTACCCAGGGACAGCTGCCAACCCAGTGAAATTCTGGCTCCCCCCGCCAGGGGAGGTGGAGTCCTCTGAGGGCAGTCTGGGCTGCCAAAACCTGGGAGGAACTTCAGCTTAGGAGAAAAACATGTTGGAAGAGGAGGGAGGAGAAAGCACCAGAAAAAGCAATCCCCGAGGAGCACATTTCCCGCTTTGATGGCCCAGGAGCTCAGCTCTGTGCCTTTGCTCAGCGGAGCAGAGGCAGGGAAATCAATTTGGCTGGAGCCAACGCTGTCCCAGCCAGGCGCTGCGATCCCTTCCATCTACTGCCAAAGGTATTTTCCTCCTTTTCCTGCCACGTTGTCGAGCGTCTCTCTTGATTTCCCTGCTCCCCGGTTTGATTCCTTACCGTGCATCTCTCCAGCCTGCTTACCCGGCTCAGGTCTCTGCCGTGTAAAGCAGCCTGTGCTCCGTGGGTGCTGCCACCCTTGCAGCTGGGCACGGTCTTGGGGCGCCCACTCACTCGGGGGGGAGCTGCTCAGTGTCTCTCTTCATCCCTGCTCAACACCGGGCTGCCCACCATGCTACCTCCCAAATGTTTACTAACAGCCTGAGAGGCTGAGCCCCACGAGGATTATTGCCTTTTTTTTTTTTTTTTTTTTGGAAAGGGCTGAATACAGCGGAGAGAGAGGAGACAAAGCTAGAGACAAAACCAAATTTTGTCTCTAATATCGGGTGGCCAGTTTGAACACTTGGTTTTCCCTTGTATTTTACACTTTGTACGCCCAGATTATGGCTCCCCCCTTTCCTGCATTCTGCACGGAATGCAGATCTAACCCCTCGTCTCACAAGTTGGATACTCCACACATGGAGATGTCATCACCCAGCTCCTGGCAACCTGTACAAGTTTTGGGTTAAGCCACTTTCCTAGCATTCAGGCTGAGCTCTGTGGCAGCGAGGGAGACAAACTGGTGTGTTGAACCTTTTCCCTAATCCCATGACTGTGACATCTCCTCCTGTCGTCCTCATGACCACTGGCCATTTTGGGTACTAAAGGATGCGGCAGTGCTGGTTGCAACGGCCTAATTCTCTGCGTCCCTCAGCACTGTCCATTTGGGTACCAGGGGATGGTATCTGTTTCCCAGTGGCTTTTAAGGCTTTCTCCCTCTGCTGTGGAATGACAGCAGCATTTTTTTCAAGAGCAGAAACAGGCATGTAGACAAAAACTTGAGCTTTCATTTTTTTTGGAAGTGCCAGTGTGTCTTCTCTTGTGCTTTGACTGCTGGCCCCAGCTGAGGAAGCCTGGTTGCCTTTCCTGCTTTCCCAGCATCGTAACCCAGAAATGAAGCCTACATCTGTATTGCTAAATAAAGGCATGCAGGGATTGATTCATGTTCCCAAGACAAGGGGCATTAAATTGCTTGTATGTCAGCATTTCCTGTAAAGCAGGACTGTGCTTAAATAATATGTCCTTGGGTCTTCTCTGTGCCTGGAAAAAACAGCCCTTGTGGTTCTAAAATGTGACTATGACCCCCTGCACAATTTTTTTTTCCTGTTTAAAGGAACTGAAGTAACAGGAGGGCTGTGTTTCAGCCCACCAGAGCTGACTTCTCTGGTATGAAAATTTATGGCATAGCATAAGGTACGCTTAAAGGCTTAAGGGGTGGCTGAAGGTTTGCTGGAGTATCAGTGAAGATAGATAGTGAGGATAGCAAGAGGAGCCCAGGCTGATGTAGTGTTTGTCATCCCACCTTTTGGTGGTAAGTCCTGAACCACTTTTCGTCCCCGCTTTTGGGAGCAATCAGGTTGTGCCCTGGCAGTGCCTGGGAGAGCACTAGCTCCTATGGGGGCATGCTCTGGGTCAGAGTCAAGGAGCAGAGGAAACATTCAGCAGCGGAGGTGATCGCATGCTCCGCGATCCAACTCACTCCCTGGCTGTTCCTTTAGCGGTGTGCTTCTTCCCTGAGGCAGCAAACCCACCTGCACAGGTCAGTTGATGGCAGCCCTCCCTTTTGTATCACCAACACTGTCCAGGTTGCTTCTTTTTTCAGTTGCACGGTCAGCAGCTATGGAAAAGCAAATGTGAGAAACTCCTCTGCAAACAAAGATACAACCAGAAGGAAGGCTGCCAACCTTTAAATAGTGCTTTGGCCCAGCAGAGCTTTTGGCAGTTGTGTCCACCAGCTGAGCTAATGGTATGGCTGGTACATGTATCACCAGGCATATGAGGATCTGGAGGGATTGGAGGTAGCACATTGACATGGACTGCAGATGACCATGGCCTCCTAACAGGTGGTAACCTCCCTCCTCTGGGGTGACCTGTGTGGCTTTCATCCCCATCTACTCCTGCTCCCTGTGTTAATGCCTTTCTTCATCCAAGCTTGGGCTTCCCTTTGCCTCATCTGTGTGCTAATGCTCGACACTTCCCATTCTATGGGAATGGCAGGAGGAGCAAAGAAAACATACGTCATGCCATCAGTGCTTTCACCTCCAGCATCCAGCGCCTTTGCTGCCTCTGAGACCGGAGGAGCAAGCCCAAGGAAATTCTGGCTCCACATCACTGTCCTCGGGCCAGCCCTGGCAGAGCAGCCTGAACCTGCCGTGACTTTGGCCACCACTTGCCCCAGGCTCTGCTGAGGCAGGGATGAAAGTTAGGAGAGTTAGGGCATACCCACACTGGGGTAAATTTGCATAGGCACAGCAAAAAATTGCCTCCTTTTTTCCTGGCAAGTGCTGAGGTCCCTGATCCAAGCCCTGAAAACACTCAAAAGAGGTGCTGTCAGAATGGCTTTAGCATCGACAAAATTGAAGTATTTTCTTCCAGCTCCATTTAGAGAGCCAGCTGAATCATTTTTTGAAATGCTTCCCTAAATATCCAGCCAGAGCTGTGGAAAACATCTGCAAAAATATGTAAAAGAGAAGCATGCGAAGACTCCGATGTGTAATGGAGTGTCTTAGAGAAGGTTTGATGCAGCTCTGCCCACCTGCTCTGGCCCTACCACACAGCTCTAACCTCTGCTTCGGTGTACTCTGGGTGTCCTTGACCAACACAGTCAATCTCTGGATGAAACGTTGTTATCTCTGCCACGGAGAAAACACTTCACAGGCTTGCTGTGACACTCGGTCATTTGTGAGGTACCGAAGGATGGAAAGTGTTACACGTGTCTTCTGCATTATTATTAACTCAGAGTTTCTGATTTCTACTAACATCAATGACAGTCACAGATGTATAAGGTTCCACATACCTTATAACATAGGTCGGCTAGAATAAGTATAATTTTGAACTTTCTATCAGCTATTTTTAATTCAAAACCAGATCTGGAACTGAGGTTCAGCCTTTGCTTTTTAGTTATCCAAATAAGAAAATTAAGACCAAACCCAGTTGAACTTAGGAAAAGTTAAGGTTCAAATCATATCAAAGACTATACCTCAGGCCCAAATTTAACATGCTGATACTTTTTCCCCTTGCTTTTAATCTATGTGAGGGACTTCCTCCTCCTCTTTACAGAAACCAGGTGTGTATTCTTTTTCGTCTGGCTTTTCACAGCAAAGTGTATCCTGGTTTATATGCCTGATCTTCATTTCACCAAACTAAAAAGGAAAAAGAAACCGATATTGCTTGCAAGTATTAAAACGGCAACGGTGGATGGGAGCAAGATTCAGTGCAATAGAAAGCAGATTAGATTAAGCAAACTGTTGAAAATTTATTCTTCTGGTTAATTTTATCTGTAAAATTGCCCTAAAGACTAATATTGTCAATTCTCATTTGGCTCTGTAGGACCCTGCGTGAATCCAAATCCATCCTTTTTTGGCAGACCTTTTTATCACCAGTAGTACAGTGACATCTAAGTGTCAAGAAGATGGGCCAGTCGGAGCATAGAAAATTGATTTGAGCAGCACCATCCCCCCTTGGCTGGCTGCAGATAAACAGTTCAGCTAATATGCTGCTCCCGACCTCTTTGGGGCTGTATTTGAATATGATCTCATATGGCAGCTGCTTTGCTGGAAATGCTGAAAGTGAAGTAGTCCCTGAGAAGTTGTGCTTTTTTCTTGTGTTTTTAAAAGGTGGGGCAGAACATTTTAAAAATCTGACTTGCAATCACGAGGGCCTTGCACAATGAAAGCCTATGTGGCTTTTGCTGCTTACTGATTTTTTTTTCGTTAAACATTGAAAACAAAGGAAACTAGTCTACATTATCTGTAAAAGTACGAAAGCACAATTAATCTATCTTGGCTCTTTTTCTTTCCCCAAATTAGCTGAGTAATTGATATGTTTAAGACACTGTTTTAGAAACAATTTGCCCGGGTGCT
>BJBW01004044.1:0-46001 GCA_004320125.1 Scolopax mira | reverse complement strand
CACCCACCCCTCCCTCCCTCCCTCCCTTGGAGCTGCTATCTTCCCAGCCTCAATCCCTCTCATTTCCACCATCGGAACAGAGACGAACGCACTCAGCAGGAGCCAAACTCTGCCCACAACTTCTCCTCCATCATCCAGCTCTTGAAATGAGGCCTGCAAAAGGGATGGGGAGATGAAGGCACTTTGTCGATGGACAAATGAGGTGCTGCAGGGCCACCACCGCTGTGGCTTGGAGGCTTTGCTGCACTCACAGGGGCTGCACGCCCACGCTGGAGTCTCTGTGGCTAAGATCAGAGGACTGCCCCCTTCGGATCCATCCCCAGTGGTGGGTGAGCCCCCAGGCATGGAGGTAGCCCTGCTCCCTGTGGGAAGCAGTGGGAGTTCCCACCTACTTCAGGCCTCTGCCTGGTTGTGGATGAGGGAGTGACTGAGCACAGAGGGAGGCAGGGAATATGTAAAAGGCAGAGCCCGCCACTTGGCTCTCTCTTCTTTTCTTCCCGTTTTGAGATCAGGGGACTAGAGCGCTCCTGCCATTCATCTTCCCTCCCGCCTGCTCCCAGGGCTGCTGCGCTCCATGCAGTTTCTTTGAGTGCTGTCATCCCCGCAGCATCCGAGTGCCTTCCAGTAGGGCATTACGCGAAGTGACTAACATCTGTCACATGTGGCTCATTCTTTCCCTCAATCAGCCTCAATCAGCTTTTCTGCAGGCAGCACTTCCTATCTGCAAATAACAGCCATCACGGGGGCTGGCAGGATGGATGCTCTCTCCTCCACTTCTCCTTTCTAGCTTTATTTTCTCCCATTGCTTTTCATTCCCTTTTCTTCCTGATCACCACTACTACCATTAATTGCCTTTGTCTTCTATGTCCACAACAAGTCTTCTTTCCCTTCTTTTCTTATCCCATTCCTTGATCCCTTTCATCTTTCTTCCATTTCCCCCCTTCCATCCCCCCCCCACCCCTGCCCCCTTCCTACTGCGTTGCCACCCCTTTACTCCCAATCTTCCCTGTGTCCACTACTAGGACAGCTGCTCTCCCTGCCTCAACCCCAGGTTGTGTTGTGTTGGTAGGAGAAACCTCACAGCTTACTAGGTCCCACCAGCACCTGGGACTTCTTCCTTCAGTCAGTGCCCTTCATATGCTGGTTCAAACAAAAGGTGTATGGAATCTAAGGCAGCCAGGTAGGGTCACAAGCACGAGCTTCTACCAACCATCTAGGGTGATTTGGAAGCAGAAGGCTGTTTGCACCCCTGGCCTGCTCCTACCTTGCTGGTGGCTTTGTTCTTGCCTACCGCAAAATGAGGACAGTGCTACTGACTGCTTGGGCTCAGTATTTAAGGGTAGGAAGAAACCCTGAGGGGAGAGCACAGAGCGCAGATTCCAAGCTCTACTCTTTCTGTGACCGGGATAACACCACGGGTGGCCAAGTTGAGATAACTCAAACTTAAATTTGACCTCCACTTCCAACCGAAGCAAACGCCTCGCTTGCTTTCCCTGCCTTTGAGAACAGAAAACAACGCCTGAATTAAACATGAGAGTGGAGGTGCCCTCCCCGGTCATGATGTTCAATCCCTTGCTATGGGGGGACGAGGTGCCGTATAAGCCCTTTCACGAACGTATTGAGTTGAATGTTGAAAACAGGGAGTTATTATCCCTCCCCCACAAAACAGCTGATGCTTCAGAATTTAGATGTGTGAGAAAAAAGCACGAGGTGCTTTTTTTTTTTTTTTTCTCAGCTGAAATCTCAGCAACAAGGAAGAAAATTTATTGGAAAACTCCAATATCCTGCACTTACAGGAGCAGTGAGAAAAGTTTGGATTTGAGACGCGGGTAATTTTCTTTATTAAATAAAATAGGCATTTAGGCATACAGAGAATTACTTATTTGAGGGTAATCTGTACAGTTTTTCTACAATATTATCTTAGATGGACAAATAGCAAGAGAGAGCCTATTTACTGGCAGATGCTTTAACAAGAGCATCGCCTGCACAGCCCTCTCATTTAGCAGAGACATTTGGTCCCACACCTGCTCAGCTCCAATCTATGCAGCATCTTAGCACTGGCTGCAATTTGTGCAGGCTGAAGTTTACCCGCTTGTGCTGACTTTGGCCAACAGTCAGCCAAGAGGAGACTGTTTTAGAAAGTCAAAACACTTTGTGATTACAAACATTTTGCCTCTTCATTTTAAATGTTGTCTCGCTTCCAAACTTGCTTGTATTTCCTCCCCCGCTGAAGGAGCTGGGTAAAAAGCCCTGCTTGCTGGGCTGAGCCTGAAGGACACATTCTTTCCCTCACCTTCAGTTTTTTGTTGTGGATGGTGAATCAGTGAAAATTTAAATGTTTCTACAGCTCTAATCACTGCTTTGAAGTGATATATACACTGAAATGCAGATGCCTGGCCCATGCTATAGCTTGATACTGTGGTCCCACAATCAGTGTGAGTGTTTGTATGTTTCCTGTCCTGTCTCCTGCCTGCAGTGGGTATCACCATCATTATTTTGCACTGGACATGTTTCCAGATGATGGCAGCAGGACTAGAAGACAGGTTTGGAAGTATCTGTTTCTGACTTAACCAACATTTCCAGTGAATTCCCGCCCAATAAAATCACATCTCTGTCACTTAGGGCTGATGAAGACATGATACAGGTCATCCCCTGCTGGGGTGCAGCAGTATCCTCAAGCCAACTGGAGACAGTGGAAAACAATCCCCAGCCAGCTGAGGAATGCAGCCCCGAGCCCCGAGATGCATCCCCGAGATGCAGTCCCAAACCCCGATGCAGCTTTGCTGATGTCTGGCACGGGGGCTATGTGCCCATGGGGGATGCCCAGAGGCACAAGAGGGTCGGAGGTGTCGCCCTCTGGCAGCCAACACCTTCTTCCTTGTTCCTGCTCAGCTCTGGAGAGCTGGCCTCCCTCCCAGGGCTGATTTCAAGCCCCGGGCCAGCTGGTGGTGGGTGGAAAAGAGCAGGAAGGCAGTGTACTGGCTCTGTGTTTTGGCACCAGACTCCTGGCGTCTCATCAGCTTGGCCACCAGCAAGCACACAGATGGCAGGGAGGAGCAGAGCATCCTCCGGGAGCTAAGGCTCCTTTTGGGCAGGTACCCCTCCAGGCACCGCCACGAGCCAGGCTCACTCAGGGACAGGCCAAGAGGCAGTGGGAAAAAGAGTTGCCTCTTGCTCTTCCTGATGAGGCTGGGCTGCTGCCGAACTCAGGGTGTCGCTTCGGCTGGCACAGATACCATCTCGATGGAGAGGCTCCTTCTGGCTGCCCAGGGAACTCGCCTTATTAGACAGATAAAATTTGTATTTATTATCGCTTTGTCAACAACAACAACAACAACAACAACAACAACAACAACAACGGCGGTGTCAACTGTGGTGTGGGGTGGCAGGAGCAGGCTGCTCTGCTGTTGGAAGCAGTGGAGAGGAGGCGTCAGAGGAGATGCTGTCCCGCACGCCCTCCCTGTACCCAAATCCTTATTTCCCAGGGGATGCAAGGAGATCTGGGAGGCAGCCCGTCTCTGCCACTCCCGGGAAGCTGGGCATTGGGACTGTCACAGCCTGATCCTTCTCGCGCCGCTTGTGTGAGATGGTGTAAATCCTCTGCTCCTCCCGAGTCAGAACACCACGGAGCGGGGACCGGGGAGGGGAGAACCGGGCTTAGCACGCTGAATTACGCTGCCTGCGCCACAGCTCTCAGCGTGACAGGCAAAGGGACTCGCTCTTACGCCTGGTTTCCCTCCTCGGCAGAAGAAAGGAGTGTCAGGAAAGGAAATCAGGGTTAATCCAGGCAGCCGGCTCAATGGCTGGCACGGGTACGCGTCTGTCCTTTGTACTGTCAGCGTGCAGCAATATCACACTCGTGCAGAGGGTGTTGCTCTGGGGCATTGGTGTAGAAAGAGCCAATCAAACCCTATTTATCAGCTTTGCCTTCTCAAAGGCCGAGCTGACGCAGCATTGGATTTTTATTTTACTGATTTAACACCAGGATTTATGGGTCGTATCCAACCGCACGTTGCAGGGCACCACCTCAATAAGCATTTATCATGTCGGAAGGGGGCCCAGAAGGCAAGCGGTGGGCTTAGCACCACATAGCCCCTTGTCCTTAAGCCAGCTGCACGCAGGCAGCCCGACTGTCGCAAGGAGAGCTCACCCCTCAGCTTCACATCGCTACCGGAGGGACAGTGAGAGGTCTTTGCCGGAGACACGCGTCCCCCCATTCAGCAACCAGCGGAGCTGCTCTCCCTGCCAGTGCCGTGCCCCAGGGTACCCGAGGGCTTCTCTGGGAAGCCGAAGCCATCCTCAGAGCTGCTGGCAGCGATACAAACGGAGGAGAAGCTGGTTGATGCCGCTCAAAAACGCGGGGCGTTTTCTGGGCTGCACGGGGAGCGCAGCCCGTGCATGAGCCGTTGCTTCCCCCTGACTGTGCTCCGAGGAAGCGCTTAAACCACCTTTAGGCGGCGAGGCAGGGAGCTGCTCCCGGAGGAGAAGGGGGAACGGGGCAAAAATTGCTTGGGGAGAGCCAGCACAGCTGGTTGGTGGTATTTTGATGCCTGGCACATATGCTGCTGGTGCATTTCTTCGGTTACTCGGCATGATCTGCTGTGCCTCACAGCCTTCTCACTGCCGGCTGGTGATACCTCCCTTGGCCATCAGGCAGGCGAAAGATGAAAATTGTCTCATTGCTTTTGATATATCCCTGTAATAGGATTTGGTGGAGCCTTTGCTGGGGGAGAACCGGTGATTCACATTTCTGCTTTCTTCTTTGTTTGCACTACTTCATTGGCATTTGAAGACAAGCTAAATCGCTTCTCACTGAATTCACCGGTGCTTTCCCTCTCCTTACACTCTTTGCACAACTTTGAGTTTTCCCCCAATGTGCAGGATATAGTGGAAAGCAGAAGTGAAGACCTCCATGCTAATCTCACAGTGAAGAAGTCAGACAGTGAAGAAATTCCTGTCTTAAAATGAAAACATCTCTCTCTCCCTTCAGACACATAATTTCAATAAACTACAGCTCCAGATTTCTGTGCCTACTTCTTTGTTTCTGCTCTGTTGTTTACTGGCCTGGATCAGGATGAGAGGAAGAGGTGTCTTATATATTGAGGCTCATTTCTTTGCACAGATAAGCATTTCTTTCCTTTATTCGACACTTCCCCTTCCCCCCTTTTTTATTCCCCTAGAGCTCTCTGTTCCCCCACTAATAAATCCCACAACAGACTTTTGCCTTTCAGCCTTCGTTTATATCTCACATCCTCTCTGACTTCAACGATACGACTCAAACGTCCAAACCCGAGGAAACCTGATGCGATACCAAAGCTCCGTGGCTCCGGTGGTCATCAGCGTGCTCCGGAGGTGGCTCTGGCTGGGCCCCTGAGCCAAAGCCCAGGGAAAGGGCAGGAGCCATTCATTAAAAACCCACCACCATCCTGTGGCGCACAAGCCTGAATGAATGTCACCATTTTCATTACCGAAAAAGAGACACCAAAGAGAGAACGTGACAAAGTACATCTCGCCTGGCTGTTGATCTTTAAGCAACAGTGTGATTAGCAGTGTCTTCCCTTTACATTTCAAAGCGCCGGAGCACAATGGCAAGGGAGATAAACATCCAGAGGTGCTGCCTGCTGAAAGACATCTTTCTGACAGCACATTACGGCTCCTGCCTCCCTCACCGGAAAGAACATGAGGTTTTAGTCAACGATGAAAGAGAAAAAGCCACACTTTATCTACCATAAACAGTTGCCTATTTGTATTTGTTTTTCTCCTAGTGAGTTCCATCTCTGAAACAGCATTTCCTTGCCATCCTTGTGCAGACTGGAGACTGACGCCGCTTTCCCACGGACTTACAGGGCCCCGTCTCCTTCTCCGAGGGAGCTGCAGCTGCTGGGAAAAATTAAACACCCCCGGACTCCTCTCTTTGCCTGCGCTGCAGACTTTGCCTTTCTCCCCTCCACCTCCCAGGAAGAGGCCGAACCTGCTCCCACAAGGCAGGCAAAAGCCAGCAACCCTTTGTGCTTCCTGATCAAGAAAACGCAGCCCAGCTCCCTTACTCAAGAGTTATTGGCTATGACAGCTGCATCAGCTTAGACAGGATTAAAAGAGAAAAAAAAATAAATAGGAAAAAAAGAGAAAAACCCTCCCCGCTTCTGAAATTACTCGCAAAGTCACCTTTTTAATGCTAACACACACAAAATGTGCTCAGCCACTGATTTCAGCAGACCATATGCTGCCACTGCTGCTGGCCAGGTCCTAAGGGATGAATTTTTTTCCCCTTCAGCAAGCCTCCAGAAATGTCATAGAAATTTATATGCTTATTCACAGAGCCGATAAAGCAGAAAACCGGTGTTTCAGCTATTTTTGTTTTGCTTTGCAGATGGACAGTAGAAGACATAAATCTTCTTTCCACCACCCTAACACTCTGCTGGGCTCCCTCCTTTGTGCCAAACCACCAGCCCGGTAGGACCTGCCCGTGGTCCGAAAGCCAGCCCTCCTCTTCACTCGAAGAGGAGCAGCCAGGCGACGCGGTGGGAATCTCCCATGTCGTTGCTGGTTCTTCGCCTGCTGAGCTCAGGCACAATTTTCCACCCAAGGCAGGACAGCTATTTCCTCCCCCCCCCTTCCCATCTTTCATGGAGAAAGAAAAGCAATCTGCATGCCCCGGGGCTGTTCTTGTTCCTAACCCTCCCCGTGTTAGTGCCCCAGCTCTGACAAAACACACGCTGTCCTCCCATGACGTTATCTGATATATGCCCCGATTTACAGCGCTGTGCCGCGCACCTCCGTAAATCAGGGCAGAGCCCCGGGGGGACCCCAGCTGACACCCACCCCCCTCCCCACAACACCCCCCCGGAGCACATGCGGGTTGCAGACCCGGGTGATATTTTAGAGACGTTTGACGTTTAACCTCAGGAAAAGCAATAGGCAGAGAGGAGGGGAGGGGAGGGGAGGGGGGTGGTGGTGGCTGAATCTCCCTCCCAGCTATGTTTACAGTCACAGCATGGGATGGAGCTTGCAGCCCGTTGGAAAACCTCCCTTGCACAACACACCGCCGGGGAAATTTAGGATTAGCAAGCGGGGCCTGTTGACTTGCTGACCAAGCGGGAGGTGGCGGGAGGCCTCATGGCTGAGGGCAGGAGGCGGTTTTATGTCAGTGGATGGCCCTGCAGCTCCCAGGGGGAATTTTCCTGGGAGTCATCCCTTCCCTGGTCTGGCATTTCCCATGCCGTTGCTGGGAGTGTGGCAAGTGGCGTTTCCTTCTCCAGGCAGGGCAAGCCTGGTCCCTGCTGCAAACCCATCAGCATCAGCCTCAGTGACACCCCTCATATCACTGCCAGAGGGGCTCATTGTCCCCTCTGCCCTGGGAGAGCCCTTCCTGAGCACCAGGAGAGTGGGAGCAGGGAAGCGGTGGCAGGGGCACCGGCTCATCAGTTGTTGAGCTTTCAGCCTGGTCCCCGGGGCTCAGGGTGTTACTGTGGTACCAACACCCCTGGGACAGAGTGTGTGGCACCCCTTGTCCGCACAGCCCCAGGGAAAACCCCAGGAGAGCCTTGTCCCCAACCCCCACAAAGCCCACCGTGCCAGGAAGCAGGGGTATTAAGAATAAACCCAAACCCATCAGGAAGAGGGGATTGTGCCTCTCTTCCTCACGCAAGGAGCTCGGCTGCTTAGGCAGACCGCCATCCTGACTAATAACAGCAGGCCAAATATTTAGCTAAGATCTTACGATAGCGAGGAGCTCGGCAGAAGGAAGGCTGCAGAAAGCAGGCGATTTCCCCACAAAGTCTGTTTTCTCCTTATTTAAAAAGGAGGAAATAGGTCAGCTGCCGTACCCGCCAAGGTCAGAAGCTCAATTTGTATTTCGGAGCCCGGGAAAGGTGAATGCACCAGAGCTACATCCCTGATGGAAACAATCACTCATTCTAATAAGGCTGGCAGAGGCTGGAGCCTGCCTTGTTCAGATACAATTATTACAGCCCGGGTGTCAGATTACTGAATCTATTAGCCGGGAATCAGCTGTTATTTCAGAGCAAGACAGCTATCCTACCAGCAGTTGTGATGTACATCATGCGTGACGCCCGGGACCGGCGTACCCCACCGGCGTGGGGAGGCTGGGGGGGGGAGGCAGGACCACCTACGCCGACACGGGAAAAGCCCATGGCAGTGACCTCTGGACGCAGCCACATCTATCAGCCTGTGACACCAGCATCGTGGTGATTGGGGAAGATTGTTAGCAAACGGCTCGATTTTCCAAGAGAGGGGAGGTCCTGAACTTGTTGCAAATGCAGCACACGGCTGCGGTGCGGGCTGAGGTGGCGGAGGTCCTGCCTGCACCTGGAGAGGGTAAGGAGCTGCTGCCCGTGCTCATTTTCTGCCCCAGAAGTGTTTGAGAAAGCCTGGAGAGGGAAAGAGGGGCGCAATGGTCAAGTCAGTGGGGAGCTCTTTGCATGGGAGCTAAAGAAACAACCGCCTCTATCCAAGAAGTACAAATTGCTGGTTAATAGAGCATTCCCACCCCAAAGCACAGCTGAAAAAAAATACCTGTTCTTCTTTAGCATGAATAAGAGCTGTAACCACACGGTTCTGGGGAAGCCTCTCTCAGAGCGACCCTGAGAACCAGCACAGAGCAGAAGGCTCCCCAGGCCCTCCTTATCCTCCCTCGCCTCACTCCCTCTCTCTTCCTGGCAGCAGGCAGTTTTGCCAGTGATGCCTTCCCACCCCTTTTTTATCTGTCCCCCACTGCAGAAAGGATCACCTTCCGCTCTGCAGTGCGAGAAAGGAACCACCACAAACCATTTTAGCTCCATTCCCGACATTGCTGGTTCAATGGGAGGTATCCAAGCTCCCCAGTTCTGTCCCATTTATGCACAGAGGCTAGAAGTTGCCAAACTTGATGTTTTGTGTTTCTTGGTCCCTATCTTCATTTTAAGCACTCTCTTCCTCTACTGGGGAACATGGTATTTTCCATACAACCCAAACGCTTATTCATCTATCCTCAGTGTCTCTGTCATGGTGTAAACCTAGCTCTAACCCTAGCAACTAGGACCACACAGCCACTCACTCCCCCTGTAAGGTAGGGAGAAGAGGGAGAAAAAGAGGGGAAAGGAAAAAAACCTTGTGGGTTGAAACAAAGACAGTTCAATGGATCAATAATGGAAAATGAAAATAACAATAATAATGATAATGGTAAAAGAATATACAACATAAAGTGATACAACACAAGTTGCGCTCACCACTCGATGATCGGTGCGGATTCCTACCCCGCAGCCAGCCCCCATTTCTATACTGGGCACACAGTATCTATGGCGTGGAATCTTCCTTTGGCCAGCTTGTCCTGCCTATGCTCCTTCTCAGCTTCTACAGGAAGCTGAAAAAGTCCTTGACTAATGTAAACATCACTTATCAAGAACTAAACCAGGATGTGTTATCAGCAGTTTTCTCATACTAAACTCAAAACGCAGCAGCTACTAAAAGCAAAATTAACTGAAATGAGGAAAGCCCCCCAGGAGGGGCACAAGGAGCAGGAAAGTTACAGGAGGGAGAAGTCAAGTCAGAGGTTTGTGTCAGAGTTAAGTCAGAGGCTGTACGTGCTCATTGTTGTTCAGGTACTTTTGCCCTGTTAATTCTCCATGTTTGCCCCACTGCTCTTTTGTCTTATTAACAGGCGAAACAGCAGCATGAATCACGCAGTGCACAGGGACCACAGGTGCCCATGAAGGGCCACCACAGTGAGGGTAAGGCTGTGGGGCACAGTCTATTCAGTTTCCACGAGCAAGAGGAAACAGGATCTCTGGCTGGGTGGACCGTGAAGTCTTCCTGAGCATAAAGAAAACTGCTCCACCTGCTGACAGAGTGATTAAAGGCCATCATAACATCCTCTGATGACTAGGAATGGCACATCAGGCCCATCTCCGGAGGTCATTTAATTGACTGCATCAGCAACTACTTCTTGGAATTATTTTCTTTTGGCACTGGCACAGGAGAAGACAACTTTCAGGTTGGTAAGATGTGACCAACGGGTGTTGATGGAAATCCTACACCACCTCCTACACTTGGCAAAGGAGAGCTGTGTGCAGGTGTGACTCCTCCAGAACAGCCACAGAGACAATGACATTTGGAAATAGGCTTATTTAAAGTTCAACATCATAAGGAAAGTTGTCAGCAGCAGGCTGAGAACCAGGTGTGAGTGGAGGAAAGACTGGCAGAGGAGCTGATAGCTTTGTCACCTTCCTAAAAATCCTGGCATCCTTGAAAGAAGTGCGTCAGGTCAGAGAGGCTAGAACAGTGTCTTCTGGGTGAGACTTGCCACTCAATCACTTATTGCTCAGGACACAAATTCCCCAGACCTCTGAGCCTTGCTGGATACCAACATTGCCTGGAGGAAGCAGAGCAGGCTGTGAGGCCTGAGAGGAGGAGATCCTGCCCAGAAGGCATTGTGCAGCCCCGAACCACCTGACAGGCAACTAACAAAGGCACCCCCACAGCAGAGGGGTATTTTCCTTTTAGCATTTTACTTAGAGGACAAAGCAGTCAAAGATTCAGAGGACAAAAGGGTAGGATTTGGGACCTACCTGCAATCACAGGGAGATGGGACAGGAAGGACAGGCAGGTTCTTCTGCCTTAAGTCCTAACAAACCTTATAAAGTTGACTGACATAGACTTCCCCGCTGGCAACTGGCAGGGATTCATGTAACCAAATGGAAAAGAGGCATTTGACCCAAAGAGGCCAACCACACAGGAGGCCCCGATCCCATAAGTTTAGTGGCTCACAGAACACGCAGCAAAGGTGTCAATGGGAACCTGACAAAGCAGATTAAAGCCCTTTCTCCTCCTGCACCTGCACACAGGAAGGGAAATGTCAAAATCTGTGAGATCAGGAGTTACAAGAGCTTTTCTTTGTTACAGCACCACCTTCCTGGATGAGGAGACCCTCAGGTGGCCTGTAGAGAGTGCCATGCTGTGCACCACTTGTCCATCTAGCTAAACAGTGTGACTTCCCATTTTGTCTGGGTCATGATGGGACCCATATCCACATTTCCACATATCATGTGAAAATTCACCATTCTGCATTACCGTGCCCATTGGGAAAAGTTTTCTTTCCAACCCAAGCCTCAAGCACTTCACTCTTGGCTTGTGTCCTGACGCATGAGGGCTAATATTCCTTGCACATTTTCACCATAGAAATGAAAGAGAGAGGGTATTTTTCGATTCAATGGGAAACAAGTGAATAATAATTCTGTGGAGCCATGTAGTGGAAAGAGAGACTTTGAGCGCAACAAGAAACGGGATTTTAAAATTTCATCTGCACAGCAGAAGGTCCTGCCAATTGAACCGTTTCCAGTAAACAATCTGCTAAGTCTGACAGTTTGAAGGAATACCAGACTGCCAGGACTGAATAGGCTGGGATTTTTAAGAGGTTTATTTTTCATCTGAGCACTCTTGTTTGTGAGCAACGGCTTAAAAAACAAAATGCATGTGCAGCAGCATTAGCAGCCAGGCAGAGGGCTTCCCCGCCACCCGGGGCTCCAGAGGGAGCCAAGGCAAAAGGCTGTGCTGGGGACACCATGTGCCCTGGGATGCCCAGTGTGCGAGGCCGTGGCACCTCGTACTGCTGCAACAGGCTGCCGTGCGTCAGGAGAGCAACTCTGGTGCCCCACACTCCCAGAGAGAGGTTTAGGTTGAGCCCGGCTCCTGCCCCCACTTTCCACTGCCTGCTGGGCAGGAGCATCGTCTGTCTTTGCTGAGGTGGTGGTCCCCAGAGAGATGCCAAGGGCAGATGACTGGGATTTGGGGACAGGAGGGGGATGCAGGGGACTGGCTGGACATCAGGGTGTGCAATCACAGGACGGGAGCAAGCATGGCAAAAGGCTGATGGTCTGTGTAGCTTGGGGGGGAGAGCACCCTCCCCGATGAAGCGGAGAAGGGACTGACAGCCATTGGCACGCTGCCTTCTCCTGCTGCAGGGGAGCTTTGCCTCCCCGCCAAGAGCATGGGGATGAGGAGGTGTTTTACCACCAGGTTAAACCCCTCTGCAAGGAGTAGTCCTGCCCAGGTTAAGTCAAGGGGCAGGGATTGAGGGGTTGAACCTCCATGAGGGACAAAATCAGCAATGGCTTTCTGTGCACAGCTCCGTGCTGGCTAGCTCTGGGAAAAATGTGGGTGATGAGAGAGGATGTGCTGGCTGGGGTTACATGGGAATTGCCTGGGAATGAGGGCAATTGGTTGGCAGTTGGGCATGACGGGAGGTGCACAGTCAGCACCTTCCACACACACAATCCACACAGCATCCAGAACCAGGAACTGTTTTGAAGGTATGGTGCTACCTGTCTCACAGCCAGGGTTTGGAGCCAGGCACGGAAAGGGATGTGATTATTTTGGGCCTGAAAATATTGATGTCTCAAACCTTTCCTCTTTTCCCTCTCAGCAAGAAAAGAGGAAAAAGGACTTGAGGAGAGTTGCAGACCCAGCTGGGATTAAGAAAAATAACTTGAAGTCTGTTTTCCCAGTTCAGACCAGAAGCACAAATCCATAAGGGGATGGCCCTGCCTGTCTGTTTTGAGGCAGGATCCTCACGTTCAGCCTAGACCCATGAGACTTTTTTTTTCTGATAAAAAATTTCATCTTGAGCTGCTAAAACCCCTGGGGACTTTTCAGGTTTTAGTGCTTAATATCTCCTGACAAACACCACTCGTGCAGGGGAAAAGGGGCTTTCCTGGTGCACTGGCTGCAACACCCTTCTCTTGCAGAGCATGTGAATCATTCCACATATCATTCCAACATCCATTTAAAAAGATCCTCTTTCTTCATCCCTCTGCTGCACCTACTTGAAGGCTGCTATAGACTGCCTCAGCTTTCCTCCTTGCTCTCTTTTGTAGAGGGATTTCTAATTGGATAAACGATTAATCCTATTCCTTTCTTGGTGACAGCCCCACAACATGCCCCTTTCGCTAGAGCAGAAAATCGCCAGGTCATGAGAATTGTCAACCTACTTTTTCTAAATGCAGTTTAATAACTAGCCACCTAAAAATTGGGGCACAGAAGGGTTTTGGCAATCATTTGCATTTCTGAGCATTAAATGGAAAGAGGAAGCTTGTCACAAGCCAGCATGGAGGAAAGTGTAGCCTGTGCAAACAGAGATGGCTGAATGCTCAAGAAGATACCAGTGTTGTACCAGATGCCTGGAAGTACAGCCCTGGTTCTTTGGTGGGGAAATCTCCTGGTCCAGAACATGTCTAACATATAGGGAGATGTGGGTTGTGTCCTCCTCTTTGTCTGGCAGAAGCCCATTTTGCAAGTGCCAGAGCTGCAGTTAGCTGCACCTCACCTGGGTTTGGCATTGGAATGGACCAACAAACAGCTTCCTCTGAGCCCAAATGCCTGCTGTCACACTGCTGTGGTCCATGGGGTAGGAACTGACCTTCTCTGCTGAGAAATACTCAAGGAGCAAGGACTAGAGACTAGGTGGGGAGTGAAGCCTGGTTGGGGGCCAGGCAGACGGAAACACTAAGGTGCAGAGGTGTCGAGCAGTAGCATCTGGAAATAGCGACAGTAAAGCTAAGGTAAGAGGGGCTCTTTCCACATCTTCCTGCAAAACGAGGGCACTCCTGGCTCTGAAGTCCAAGACTGGCTCTTCTTCTAGCATGGTGACTCCACACCCCTCTGCAGATGAGGTGGCAGCCCAATGACGTCTCACCTAACTCTTCACCGAGTGCTCTGCCTGGCGTTGTGAGAGCTTGTATCCACAGGAATCTCAGGGGAAGACCTCAATAGTCCTTCCTTATCATTGGGTATAAGACAAGTGTGGGAGATGAGATCTGGGTTAGAAGTCCCACAGCTTCACTGCAACATACCTGAAGTTGCGCTCTCCAGGCTTGTCACGGCCTTTTTATGTTGTAGATTATTCTGCATCATATGGTCTTTTGGGATTAATTTTTGCATGCTGCTGCCCTTTCTTTTTTGCTTCAAACATTAAAGGTTAAGCCTGAAAAAATACATTTGGCTGCAGCACGCTGTAGTAGATGAGTCAGGACTTGACCTCCACAACTTAGTTTTCAAAGTGTAGAACATGTTGGGTGTCTCTGTTGTGCCTCATCCCGGGTACTGAGTTAGTGACCAGCTTGCAAACACGACAAGCATTAAGCAGAAAGAGTTAGCGCGAGTTCCCCAGAACGAAAGAAAATGAAACTGCTGGGCAGTGCTTGGCAACACTCTTAGGACTGACTCAAGACGTCATTGTCACAGGAGAGCATGGCTTCTTGCTCTCTATGAGAGATGGACCAAAGCCAAATAGCATCTGCTAGTCCCTGTCGATGCCTTTCTCTGTCTCCACCAAGGGACAAAAAGGATTTAAACCATCCCAAGGCACTGTTGGGGGTGAGGACATCCAGCACCGATGTTGGTGGTGCACCACCACAAGGAAGAAGATGGGCCCTGGACCATACAGGTGAGGGGGAGCCTGCACTGTATGCCCCTTGGCTGAATGACCAGCCATCCTCCCTGAAAAATGCCAGCATAAAGAGAGCAGGAGGCAGAGGCAGGGTGGGCTGAACGGTGAAGTGCTGTCAGGGGTGCTCCTGGAGGAGGTCACGTTGAATCAAACTTCTCCTCCCCACCATGCACGGGGCTGACAACAGCCCTGAGGGCGGGCTGCATGCAGCGCTAAGGGTACTGAAGAGGATAAAGGGGCAGGGAAGGAAAGAAAGGACTAATAAGAGAACCAAGGGGAATTCAAGGCAGGAGCAGAGCTGGACACGGAGAGCAGTTGCCGTAGGAGTAGCTCAGAGGAAAAGCTCATCTCGAACTGCCTTGTCATGCTGGCACCAACATAATCTCAGTGCTAACAATAAAGAGCCTGGTGCCTATCTACAAGGCCAGTAACTCCCACTGTTTCGCAGAGCTAATATGAATCGAGATCATATTTTTCTAATTTACTTCCAGGCTCTCTCCTTTTTATGTTTTCAATGTGAACAAACACAGCTTTTCTTCAAGTGTATTAGACACTATATTCTTTCAATGTTACCAGTCTGTCCCAGTGCCCAAGTTTCACGCATCAATGTCTCAAACCATCAAATCAGTTAACACATCTCAAGACTTTTTTGGAAAGGGGCTTTCGGAAAGGTGATCGCCAGTTCTTTGGCACCCTTAGGTTTCTGGCCTGGGAGAATTCAACTCTTTCAGGGTTTTCTTTGCAATAGGGAAGGAAAAAGAGATTTCTCTTCCAGAAAAGGAAAGCTGAGGTTCTTGCTGCATGTGGTTACTTTCTGGAGGAGAACCTCAGTGAAGCATAAAGCTGGTGATTTACTCACAAGGATAGGCAACAGGAAGTCACAAGCAGTGCTTGGTGCTCTGCAGGGATGCTCTGAAGTCCCCTCCTGAAGGGATGCCAACGTTGAGGCTCCGTATGGGCCGAAGCACAAGAACCAGCCGAGTCACCAGTCCAGGGGTGAGTCTTCAAGCTGGGGTCTCCTCTCTTTTCTGGGTTTCCCTGTGCCACTTAACCAGGACCCTGCAAACACTCGATCACGCAAAGCGTTTTACGTACTTGATTAGTTCCCCTGAACTCTGGGGGGAAGCTGATGTGCTGAAGTACACGGTGGGTTTGAGGCAACAAAGGCAAACAAAAGGATCGGAGGAGCTAATGGCTTGCCTTCTCCCTCCCGCTGCTCCCTGGAAAGCTTTTATCTGTTGGACTCTTCCCCTCTCCTTCCTTCACAAACAAGCCTTAGGCCAGAGAGCATCTCTACACAAGGAAAAGCGCTTCACCAGCGTAGGTATAGCAGCAGCAGCTACGACAGCAAAGTGCTTTGACACAGCTTCTACCAGTCAAACCCCGCTGGCAGAAGCCCCGCTTCCCAGCATAACTTCCTCTGTGGCAAAGCCTTCATCTGGCACAGACATCCTCCTCTCCACGGCCAGCCGTGGTGTTTATCCATACAGGTTTCCACAGCAGAAGGGCTTCTTGTGGAGGCGGGGAAGGAGTTTATTTCTGCCTCCTCAACGAGAACAACGTGCAAAGCTTCTTGGAGTCCCAGATGGCTTTTCCAGTCCCTGTTACCCGTCTGGGTTTCCCTTGTGCTCCAGAGGCGGTGTCACCGCGGTGCCGAGACACATAGCTCACTGCAATTTATACCCAGACTCGGCCGGCAATGAGCCTCAGCCCTCTACAGCTCCCTCATTATTTACTGCATTCAGCTTGCTGACTTAATAGTGTTTTGTCCTGTCCTTGAATCCTGTGTGGATGGATTCAGAAAAAAATCAATGTGCCCTGACCAGCGGGCCTTCCTCCCGCAGCGCGGGGGAATTTCCAAAGTGCCACATTTTCCAGTATTTATTTGTTTCCTTTAAGTTATTAGCATGACGGGGCTAATTGTGATGTTTCAGGTGCATTAAATCTTGCCTTCCACACTCCTAAAGCAGTCGGGGAAGAAAAGAGCAGGAGTTATAAAAACAGAGCACAAATAAATACTAGCTTCCAAAAGGAAAAAATAACGATGGCAGGAATAAAAGGCACACTAATCTGCGCACACCTTGCTTATTTATAAAGCACTACCATTGTGATAACAAGGTACTAATACAAAATGAAGGAGCAGGAACAGGGTAGCTGAAGAGTTCTCCACTGTGGCTTAATTAGGCAGGCAGCTACCGCTTCCCCATCACCGCTGCCATAATTAGCAGGCATTGGTGAAGAGCGAACGTCAGTGTGATGAGACCTCAGGCCAGCCAGGGCTCTCTACTGGGCTGCTCAGGTGCAAGGTTTGGTCTGTCAGAAGGATGTGGACCTGTGCAAGGGGCTGTACCAGCAGGGTGCTGGGCTGGGGAGGTGTTTTCTTTATGTTCACACGTAACGTGGCAAAACTTTAAAGCACAATTTGTAGAATTGCAGAATCATAGAATGGTTTGGGTTGGAAGGGACCTTAAAGATCATCGAGTTCCAACCCCCCTGCCATGGGCAGGGACACCTCCCACTAGAGCAGGTTGCTCAAAGCCCCATCCATGCCCCATTCCAGGGATGGGGCATCCACAGCTTCTCTGGGCAACCTGTTCCAGTGCCTCACCACTGTCTCTCACTGTAAAGAATTTCTTTCTGGCATCTAAACCTAGTTACCCTACTCTGTGGCTTTCTCATCCTACCTGTACAATAGTGTTTGCCTGCTGGCAACCAAACTGCTGTGTGCCGTGGGGGGTGTGCACTCTCACCTGCTGGTGCAGCACCTGGGACATTGAGCGTTGAAGCATTTAAATATGGCATTTAACAGTAAATGGACTCATCTAGTATTCACAACACTTTTATTCAAAGCACAATATTTATAGTCGTTACATTGCCTTAAATCTAAGGCATAAAGGCTATCCCCTGACAAGGGTTACAGACTCGGGGGCTATAAAGAAGCAGCAGTGTGTTTCCAGGGGATGGGATATGGGGGGTTTGAAGTTCTGCTTTGGTGCCGATACTTTGCCAGCGGGGAATATCTGGAGATCAGATAGCCCTCCTTGGTGGGTGGAGAAGACCTTGAACGTCAGAGCTTGGTGTGGATATGCTGCAGAGCTTCCTGCAGCTGGTGGCTGCCTTCAGCACCCAGTCTCTAAGCCATCTCTGGTCTCTTCAAGCTCTTAGGTTCAGGCTCCTAGTACAGAAGGCATGTGCAAACTGCATGCAAAGTGCTGTGCATATCCTCAGAGACAATCCTTTGGTTACTCTCACAGTTTCTTCCAGTTCTTCCTTTCCTCACTGCCCCAAAACTTGTCATTCTGCTTTGTATCCAAAAGCTCAGCCGGATTCACCCAGGGAGGAGAAAGTAACAACACTGCCATGGGGAAAGATAAGTGGCTTTTAAGGAGGGAATAGATGCAGAGCTGGGTCCCCTACCAAAGCCATTGTTCCTGTCAAAGTCCCAGCACTGCCTGGAAATAGGAAATGGGTGGCTTTCATCTCATTTAGCAGCCAGGGCGCATGCCTTCAGTTCTGCCAAACGTAGGGTATCGAGATCAGGTCCCTCCAGTAACACTGGATTTACAGGCTGCTGTGAAACGGGTGGGTCCCTTGCACAAAAAAAAAAGGAAAGGCAAACCAAAAATATAATAAATCCCTTTAGGCGTCTTGTGGTCCTCTTAGGGACTTAGCGGAGCAGCCAGGAAGCAAGGCAAGGCAAGGCATCGCTCCATAGCCAGCTGCATGCACGGGCCCTGGCCGAGGAGGCAGCAGCAAGGTGTGAAGGGTTCCCCGGTGCTGGTGGCAAGGCAGAGTCCTTGCTGGCCTCTCCTCACACCGACACAGAGCTGGGCATGGGAGCCACCTACCTTCCATGTGGGTCTTTGCTGTCCCCACGGCAGAGGCTGCTGAGTCCCACTTCACCGGGAGGCTGGGCCCACGCACAGCAGAAGCTGGCATGTGCTTCACGTCACAATCCGTGGACTAAAATCTCCTCTCCTGCCTTCCTCGTGTGCTGTCAAGCTGCCTGCATTGCAATGCAGGGCTGGGATAGCTCAGGCACCCAGAGCAGCCTCGGGGAGAGGATTTTTCTGTCCCCCTGCTTGCGGCGAAGCAGTGGCACAAACAATCAGCTGGTATAAAAATGAATTCCCCATCCCTGGACCTTTATAAGAAAGGCTGGATTTTTTGTACTTGGCAGGGTCTTGCTTCAGCAAAGAGGTTTTGGCTGTTGGAGTGCAGAGCAGATGAAAGGCAGAGGCTGGGATCCGCGTTGAACCGGCCTCTGTGCTGGCATTACTGCGCTGAGCCAATCCATCTCCATTAGAGTTCACAGCCTCTTTGATCAATCTCATCTTTAAAAATACCAATGCTCCGGAAGGCTGGGGAACTGCTTAATGTTCCTTCATTATTTTTCAAGCCATTAAAAGCAGAAGTATTAGCTGCTGAACACTTTTTGTCTTGTTTTGAAGTAAAATGGAGAAGAAGTAGAATGCTAAAAAAGCAGATTAAAATGATTAAAAATAACAGAGCAATGAAAGTCAAACTGTTTGCTCTAAAAATGTTGATGTGTTGCGTTGCTGTGGGCATTATATTCATATGAATGAGAGCGCAGGGCCCTGCTACCTGCCTCCGTGATGAACTGTGTGTGTCATTACACATGGCTGTTGCATTAAATCTGGAAGGATTGCCGTCTGTTTGTGCAGCAGTGAGGGCTGCTTCTTTGGTGGTACAATACAAGGTGATTCCTGGATAAAGCAGACTAAGCTGGGATCAGTTTTGGGGCACAGGAGGGATTTTTTTTTTTTTTTGGCATTATCTTATTTTCTTTCCCAAAGAGTCCTGCAAATTGCTGGTCTGGACTGGCTGTCAGGTCTCAGAGCTCTCCCAGATCTGCAGATGTGCCACAAGCCCTCTTCTACGTGCTCACAGTTGAGTGGCATGACATGGATGTGGCTCATGTTTGTCTTCTCTGAATGGGCCAGGGCTCTGCTGACACACGTGTGTGTCCACCCAGTTCAGTGCTGATGGAGGCTTGTCCAGAGCTGCAGGAACCCACAGCTAGAGTGTCTCTTTTCTTTCTCTGCTGAGGTTTTTACGCTAGCAGCAGATCGTATATCAGTTGTAGGGTTATGGGTAACCAGTCCCAAGACTAACTTCCATTTGAGCCACAAGAAAGAGCGCTCATATATCTAGCAAGGATTAAAAGACCGTCCAAAAGCTTTGTGGCATTTCTTGTGAAATGACTATGTGGTTTTAGGGTACTTCTTGACGAATAGTTTTTACTTTCAAGCCGACTACACGTTTAGCACCATTATGGATAGGCTTGGTAAGTACCAAACAGACATGCAGGCTGAGTGCTTCTCCTATGTGCCTGATCAATCCACATCCAGTAGCCACTAAAGGCTGTTTGCCCCCAGCCTTAGCTCTGTTTTGTGATGGCCAAGCTGGTGCACTGCTTGATTTGCCTGTGTGTTTTGGCTCAATCCCATCCTTGCACTGGGATATGAAGCAAATATTTAACTCCTTCCCTTTCCACACCATGGCTTCTAACCAGAAGAAAACAAGGCCATTGGGTCAAGGGAGGATGCGTTGTCGCAGGATCAGGTCATCATTGATGGCAGAAGGACCAGCCTAGACATCAACTGAGAGGGCCTGCTCCCCTGGTTCCTGGGGCTAACACTGGAGAGCAAAATAAAACCTGTTTAATTTTGAGAGAAAGCCTGGGTGAAAGTATTTGCTGGTTAAGCACAAATCTGTCACCATTTACTTTCCAGGGAGCATTTGCAGGCGTGGACATTTGTTTCACAACGAGGTCCAAGGCTGGGGTAAAAATCATTTCAGCATGTGTAAAGGTGTAGGG
The DNA here is from genome assembly GCA_004320125.1 of Scolopax mira. Classification (NCBI taxonomy): domain Eukaryota; kingdom Metazoa; phylum Chordata; class Aves; order Charadriiformes; family Scolopacidae; genus Scolopax; species Scolopax mira. Next base: position 25,719 of record BJBW01004044.1, on the reverse strand, counting down.
TTCCTCTTTGCCAGGCACACTCTCGCCTCCTTTTCCATCCCCTCTGCTGCGCCTCTTGCCAAGCTTGTGCTGAGCCAAAAGTGAGAAACGGCTGAAATTAAAAGGGAATTTGGATGCTTGCTCAAAGCTTATCTGAACTCCCCTGGTTTGCAGAGCGGGGCCATGGCGCCAGCTCTCGTGAGGCTTCTTACGAAACGCTGGCTATTTCTGGCTGCTTTTTTCCAGCCTTCCCAGGTGTGAGCAGAGCTCCCAGCGCGCTCCTGGTGCCTCTCCAGCTGGGCACTGGCACCGCTACGCTGCCTGAAAATGGAGCAGCATCATCGTGAGGTGGGGCAAGGGACAAGGGGACCTGGCTTGCTGGTGGGACTGGATGTAAACACCTGGGATGCCTTTATCACAGCACAGGAGCTGCAAAGATGGTTACACACGCAGACCAAGCAGCACCTCACTTGACTGAGGACTGCAAAGGGCAAAGACAGGTCGCTGCACCTTTACATACATCAACAGCCTGTGCATGACCCTCTGAACCTACTGGGAATGGACCAACCTCCTCTGCAGCTCCTTGTGTGAGGGTGGGCAGGGGCTGGCAGGCCATGCGGTAGTGCCCATCGCTAGCAGCCACCGTGGGTCTCAGTTTTTGTGAGCGGTTCCCTCCCGTGGCTCACGCTCCAAGGGCAGTGCCACAGCCCTGTCCCCTCCTCCCGGACCATTTCCCACAAACACAACCTGCTCAGCTTGTGGGCTGCGTGACCATGGCTCGCAGGATGCTCACAGCACAGCAGGCGGGCTGCGTCATGAGGCTCAAAAAGCACGTTAGAGAGGCTTGGCTGAGATCAGCAGGCAAGATTTGAAAAAATGGAGCCCTGGAGGATCCTGGAACCAAGCACCTCTGAAATTTTGGGGGACCTGGAGAGAATGTGGAGTTCAGCTCTGATGCAAGTCCGTGGGTATATATACGGCAGCAGCTTTAAACGTGCTTAGGATGTGTGGATTACAATCTGAATGTTAATGTGGCCCCTTTCTTCCAAGTGGAGAGATTCCTGGCTTTAGCAGAACAGTAGGATATTAAAATGGATTGGATTATTATATATTGGACATAGCGGCAGCTGGAGTGTATGGCAGGGCAGGTAAATATTCCTATCTGAAAGTGTGGCTTCTGCCTATTCATCAGTAAAAGCATATTTCTGACATTCCTTCTGGAACAGCTTCATAGCAATACCCAGTCTTCTCTGTGGAAGCCCAGATATACAGCAGCAGCTCCCAGAATGGCAAATCTGCCTTGTTCTTCCTTTAATTACCTCAGTGCTTAAGGAAAAAAAAAAATTGACACACTTTTCTTGCAAGTGGAGATTAAGCAGAAATTCAGCTCCAGCTCTAAACTGTGTCGCTTCCAGCTCTGGTTTTAAACAAACAGCTAAAAAAATCCCTAATGCCTAGAGCCAGAAACCTCAGACCATGTGGAGGTTTCCCACATCACAAGCCTGATTTCCCAAGGTGATGAGCTGCAGAAGGCCCCCTAACTCTGACATGAATTGTCTGTAATGGGTGAAAAAAAAAAAAAAAAGAAGAAGAAGAAAGGAAAAAAGCAGTGTAGAGGCAGGACCCCAAGCCTTGGCTTTTACCCAGCAATGAGTCCAGTAGGTCTTGGAGGGTGACCAGAACTTTTTGTCAGTGTCGGAGCTGCAAGGGCCTGCAGCCAGACCCAGGCTGGCTGGGTGGACCCTCAGAGCTGGCTCAGACACTGCCGTAGCGGGCAGATCCCCCGTGAACCTGGAGCTGTGCTTGAGGTGACTCATGGCTATCTGGCTTCCAGGCTGGACGTGGCTTGCATCTAGCCAGTCTTGAGCACAGCTGGGGCAGGGATGGGTCTATCTGTACCTATCTTCCTGGCTGTGTCATGAAATGCTTTAACTGGCCAAAAGGATTTACCCCACAAGAGTACGTCTATTTCAAATCTCCCCTTAGATCGTTGTGTTTTTCACATTTTTGTGAAGACCAAGAAAAAAGGGTCCTGCTTCTCAGATAAGGGATCAGGATCTGGGCTCACAAGGAACTAAAGATCATCTCTGCTGTTGCCATTGGAATGGTGCAGCCTAAATACCTCAGGAGCTAGAAACGGTGGATTAAGGTTCACAGCTGAAATATTACAGAGTAGAGTTCAATTGTGGTTTTGCTGCAGAAAGAGACTGAAATACAGTATTTCATCCTGCTGGACTGTGTCCAGCTATTAGCCAGCAGCACTTCCCAGAGGGATGGGGGTCACTATGTCTCTTCACGGCTCCTGTATAAATAGCAGCATCCCCCCAGAGTCAGGGACAGAGCATGAGGGACGCAACAGCCCTGGGGGGGAGAACATCCACTTAGGAAAGGGGAGTCCTCACAAGAATGAATAGTTAATATGCTAATATTATTTAGCCACCGATTTGTATTTTACCACTTTGAGGGCACATTAGACATATGCATTTATGCTCCTCCCCTTGGCGAATGGTCCTTGAGTTCCCTAGTGAATGATACTTGAATTTCTCTCCCCCAGAGAAATGTTTTCTTTTGGAGGTGATGATATGAAATAGTTAGATATTAATGAACTTTTAGAAACAATTTCTTCGTACTTTCTTTCCTGCCAAAGCTGTTTTTCAGTTTAAACTTCAACTGAACTGAATAATCTTGGCTTCCTACGAGCTGTGTTGCTCCGTGAATAAATAATTTTCCATTCTCCCTCCTTCAGATCTTATGTCCCATGGTATGCTTGGAATATCTCTGCATAGATGCACAGCATCATTTTCCATATGGACCTGTGTTCAGTTCCTTTATAGTTTGACATGAATGATTGCACAAAATTAGTGCCTGAATAGGGGGACCGCAGTGACTTCCCTGGGACTCTGCAGCACTGTGATCTGAGCCACCAGCTCCTCACCATGAAGAGGGTGGTTGGCTCTTGGTGTGTGTGATGCTTGCTGCTATGGGCAAAGGCCACCTCCCTCATCCGCCCCGTCACACTGCCCTCCTCCTCCTCCTGATTAGAGATGTCGTCTGTACCACCCTGCCAGTCTCCTGTCAGTGTGGGAAGCCCGAACACAGATGTTCCCCTTGATCCCAGCCTCACACTTGGCAGCACAGCGTGCTGCGCTCCCTCCCAGACGTGCCGCTGGGCCAAAACACACACACAGAGTTTTATTTTTAATTCAGCGCTTTTCATAGCAGCCGAAGTTGTGTAATCCCTGCCCTTTCCTTTCCCCATCTCTCCTCTTTTTTTTTTTTTTTTTTTTTTGACAGCAGTGCACACTCGGGTTACAAACAGCCTGGACATACCGCAGTATGTAGCTGTGACTCTATTTTTACACCTCCTTCTAGCTCAGCTGCTAGCTCGGTGGTTTTTCATGCCGTAGGCAAACTAGAAGAAGAAACACCCGTTGTAGCCCAGAGCCACACGCAGCCAGCCGTTCCCAAACCTTTGCCTGAGGCTGCCTCGGCCGCTCTGCCCGCCCAAGGCCACCACCGTGGCTCAGCTCTGGCCATAAGGGCTTTTCCTCAGGGCTGGCAGCACCTCTGCTCTCTGGCTGGATCGACCTTCTCAGCGCTGTCTCCCCGGCTCTGCTCCTGGTGCCTGGGAGCCCCCGACTCCCTTGGAGTCTGGGTGAGACCCCAGGGCTCCTACCTACCAAAACGGACACTTGCTCTTTCCCAGATCCCCCTCCTTGTGACACTGGGGGGCTGCTTTGCTTTGGTAGGGTTGTGCTCATCTCCACTTGTGGATGCTTTCTCCTTGCCACGGCTGAGCGGCGGGAGGCAGGGCACCTTCTCCGTGGCTGCTGCACAGAGGGGAAAGCCAGGCTAGCAGAGACAGCAAGAGGCTTTTTAATCACTTTTCCCCACGCTTCTTGAATTATCCCTGCTCCCTAGCGGTCGCAGTCGCCGCGGAGAGCCAGCGAGGATGCAGGCACGCAGGCACTCAGCTCCTCAAAGTCCCAGGGTGCTTTAAATATTCACCACCTCTTGGGATGCCCAGGATTGACACCTTCTCCTGACATCCCCGACGCTGTTCCTGTGCCCCTGGCTGGCTTCTCCGAACCTCAAAGTGCCAAGCTGCAGTTTGGGGCTGTGCTCGCAAGAGGCAGCCTGCCCTCGCCAGCTGGGCCGGGGGGGCTCGGCCACCAGCGGGGTCCAGCAGCCCCGCAGCTGAGACCACCAGCAGAGGGACCTCAGCCTCCCCCCCTCTGTGACTGCTGGGGCAAAGACCCTTCTACGTGACACCAGCTATTGCTGTCGTGGAGCTGGTAACTCGGAAGCGCTCAGCGCAGGGTTGGGGGGGGGGCAAGAAAAAAAAAAAAAAAAGAAAAGAAAAGGGAACTGCGATGTAATTAATGCTGTAACAACTTGTTTCCCCCTTGGAGAATTATACCATTAGCTGCTTCAATTGTGCATGAAATATAAATTACATTACTCAGAGGCATCATGTCTAAGCAGACACAATCCTAAGTGACATGGCTTGCCACAGTGTATCATGCTCCCCGGTCAAAATTAACAGAAGCCCACTTGCCTGAGGCTAGCAGATATTCAGTCGGATATCAAAGTTATAACCATGGTAGTTCAAGTGCCTTCCTGCCGAAGGGAATTTTCCAGGGGAAAGCAACGTAGCCAGGCGCTGCCATCCGATGAGAGCAGCTCACAGGTTTGGGAACCGCTGGTGTATCCCTGGCAGCTTTGCGTTTCGGACCCCAATGCTTTAACGACTCAGGGATGCTCTAGTGTCCTCGTCCTCATGCCCGCCTCCAATTTGCACAGGTCTAATTTCTGTTTGCCAGCAGACAAAACCTGATCGGCATCACGGTGCTAAACTTTGAAGCTATTGGTAGTGAGAACTTAGCAGGAGGGCTGCTGAGTTGTAAAAGGGACCCTAGGTGGGTAGAGGGCAGGAATCTTCCTCTCCCACTGAACCAGGATCCATTTTGAGATGACAGGCAGAGTCAGTTCGTGTACTTCCCTGGCTCCTGCAATTTTAGGGTTAGGCTAGAAGACACATTTTATTCTCCTCTGATGCCCATCTATAATGAATAATTGCAACCCTACAGCCTCAATTAGCTGTGTTGGTGAAGAATAATTTGCTCCACTGTTGGAATAGCATCCCATTATTATTTTTTTTAGTCACTTAATATGGACCCTTAGAGCTGCGAACACTGAAAACACAGATAGAAAGGGATCTGCAGTTTCTCTTCTCTGTCTCTGGAAGAATAGCTGTTGCCTTAGTTTCCTTTGCAAAGTTGAAATGATAGACAAATCTCTTTCTTGGGAAAAAAAATTACAGAAAAAAAGGACAGTCTTGACAGCCAGTCAGAGAAGATCAGCCAGCATCTGCTGAAACAGGGCCAAATCCTGCAAGGTACTGTGTGCCTTCAACTCCCATTTAAATCACAGGGAAATGAGGATGCTCAGCACTTTCAACTCTGAGTTTTTGCCATTTCAGCATTTTACCAGTGACGTTGTCTGAAAACCAGCAACACAGACTTCTCAGTCAACGGTGGTCTCACACCATGGTAAGGATCTGATTCTATGCAGAAGGTGGCTCAGGCTAGGTACCACCCATGAGGTATACTTTATGAGTTGCAAAAGCTGCAACACCATTTTCTTTGCAGGAGCCATGTATGTGTGGGTTTTTCCAGTAATGTTGCGTGCCAGGTAGTGGCTCAGCATCAGATTAAACTGTAGGTGTTGACAGGTCTTATCCAATGTAGTTTTGGTCTTTTGATTCCCTGTGACCTCTGCTCCTCAGTAAAGCAGGAAGAGTATATGCCAAGTACCTTGCGCTAAGCCAGAAAACCTGCCTGACAGCAGAAAGAAAATGATCCTGGTCCAAACTGACTTTAGACAGAAAGGTTCTTTTCTCAGTCTCTTGCCTGGCCCAAAATCCAGGCAGACAAAATTTCTTTGCTCCGGAGAAACTGTTACTAAATTCAGTCAACAAGCAAAACTGGGATAATTTTGAAAGGAAGGCTCTCAGCTCCCTTTCTATTTTTGACTTTTGAAGAGTTCAAAGGGCAAGATGCCTGCTTTTGATAGAAGAGCCTATTTAATACAGAAGCAAAATCACTTTGTCTGCTGAACCACAAATCCCCTCCTTGCTCAGGGAGGCTGCACAGTGTTTCTGGTGCACACCAGGTAACCAAAGCATGAGGACAGTTATCCTGGTCATGGCTGGAAATCATACATGTGCAGTCACAGGGCTTTAGTTTAATGGTAGGGAAATCCCAGGGGGACAAATATCCTGCGAGGTACAACAGGGGCAGACCTCCCTGGGCAGGGGGAGACCTGGGATATGGCTGGCTCTCTGACAAAAGGGAGACCTTTGCAAGTGTTGGAATACCATGGCGCTTCTTCCTTCTTACCCTCGCTGGCTTCTCCCCAGCAGCCAGAAGGGTGGCAAAGGTTGTTGAAGAAAAAGCAGGGAAAAGGGAAAAGGGGACTTTCAGCAGTGTCCCTCTATGAGAGCCAGGTACCTGACTTGCCACATGCATCTGGAGAAGCCTCCCCTGCCCCCACAGCCATAGCTGATGCAAATGCACCTAAACGCGTCAATATTCACAACACAGCACTTTAAAAAAATAGCTGGAGGAAATCAAACGTGTTGCTTCCTAAGAAGACCGGGGAATATACATTCCCAAGCGCTGAGCAACATCATCCATTATACATTTCTATCTATTCTGCTGACTGCTGGCGTATCCCCCTCCTGCCTACACAGGACAGACCCCCTGGTTCTGTGTCCGGCATGGGAGAACTGCACCCACCAAAGAGGCACCCCTGGATTCCTGGGTTTGCTCTCCCAGAACACTGAGAGGCCGGCACTCTTTCAGGGACAATTTTCTTGGCCAGGGAAGATCTTGACTTGTCGATTGCACTTTGGCAGCAGCCAATATAGGAAGTAGTGGTATAAATTCTCATTCTCATTAAATGTGTCTGTCTGACTGATGGACGCCAGTAGAATTACACAGCGGATCCAGATTTGTGGGTCTGACAGTAATAAACCAAATTTTCATATAGAATACATGTCTCGGAGGGGTGTCGGACATGCTTTATTTCCGTGAGTTATGGGTGCCGCGTGACACAGGAACGGTGCCGGCCACCACTGAGGGGACTGGTCACCGAAACCAGCCTGGCCCTGACAAGTAGAGCAGTAGCCTCGCAGACATATGCTGCCTTCAGTCCCCAAGAGATGGGCTCACCCACTGCTGCCGTTCATCCAAAAAATCTTTTACTCTGAAAAGCTGCCTGGTGTGCCACGGGCTGCTCGTGCACTCTGCTGTGGCAGCCCCGGTGGGAAGAGGCAGAGAAAGGGAAAGCAAGACAGGAGCACCTGAGCTTCTTTCCCAAGCCCACCATCATCACCCCTGTCCCTGGTAACCTCTCCAGAGAGCCACTGCAACCGGGTGAACAGCAGGGCAAGGGCTGCAAAGGCCCGGCCCCTGGCTTTTTTTGCCTTTTAAAACAAGAGTGAGCTGAAGGTATAGGTGCCGGGTCTGGGATGTGGTGGGTCACTGCACCGCCGCAAGGCAGCCAGGACACCTGGAGTTTTGTTTTCCAAATCACTACAGCAACGGCCTGGGTTAGATACCGGAGCTGTTAATTCATCTGCATGGCCGCCAGTGGTGGAGTGGTGCCAGGAGGAAAGGTCTGCAAATTTTCCCAGTGCGGCTATTTCTCAATAATGTTCTCTGTTCTGCTGTTTCAGGTGGGTTAATAAAAGACATAAAATATTTCCTTGTCTTACTTTTGTACTTTGAGCTTCTGTTTTGCACACAAGGCTCTTTTCTCCTTCCCTATCTCAAGTTCTTCGCAGCAACTTCTCTTCCCCTGGCCCCGTGCAGCTGCAGTGCTGACGCTTCAAGCCTGGGGTGCGAGGTGCTGTCGCCCCCTACTACCAGCCCAGGGGGACATTTCTGACTGCTATCTCTTCAGTCTCCCTCCCAGACACTGGGTAATTAACGATTAGGAAACCCCGAACCAGCTACCACTCACAGGCTTTCCTTGCCACAGTTTAATTCCATGCTCCTAATTTCCCTGCCAGGCTGCCAAGCCCCATCCCAAATGTGCCTCCTGTGCCCACCACTTGCCCTGTGTGAGCATCCCTGGTCCAACAGCCTATTTACTGACATGATTGTGAGCTCCTCCACTGGCTTGGATTAATTCAAGTGAATCAGCCAACAGTAGCTTTGCTTTTAAAGCCCTCTTGACAGCACTTTCTCCCCCGGCAGAAGCGTCAAAGAAAATTCCCCTTGAAGAGGTTGCCAGCCGTGGAAAATCAGCCGGGAGTGTGCCGAGCAGAGGGCTCTGCAGATCTCACGTTGCAGGGCTAATCCTGTGGCCCGCGGTGGAAGAAGGTCCTTGGGATGGCAGCTGAGCAGTCTGGGCTGGCGTGCCCCAGGAACCCCTGCAAGAGGATTAGGTGGGCACACAGAACGAACAGAGGGCGAGGGAAAAGCATTTGAGGATTGCTCCTCACAGGTGCCAATAAAAAGGTGAAAAGAGAGCCTTAAAAGATTATTGTGAAAGCAGGTCAGACTTCGGGAGAGCAGCGAGCTGACATGGTGGCTCGTAGCACCTTCCCACCCGTGCCCTGTCCGTGCTCATGGGTGAGGCCGGGCACGTGTTCCTGCCCACCAGCGCTGGCCAGAGGGCTCGCTGTGTGTACGATGGGCGAGATGGGTCCTGAGAAGCTGAGGTGAGCCATATGTCCCACGGAGGGCTCAGCTGTGCCTCGCTGTGCTGTAGGCAGCACGGGCACTGTGCTCCCCACCCTGCCCTTCGCCCTGGGGTGTGCAGGGAAGCCCGGGGCAAAGCCATTTCACTGCCGGCGCTGGGGAAGGCTCGAGGGAGCACTAGGCATCTTCAGGGCATGCGCTGAAGGGTAAAAAACTGGGACAGTTAGAACTGTGATTAGGCAGATTATATGGAGATGGGGCCTCCTATTTCCTTTTTGGATCTGTTTTCTCCATCAAGGGGTATGGGCAGTTTCTGTGGATGTTCTGGTCCCATTATCATGTTTGTTTAGGCTAATAGTTACCGTGCAGGTCTCCTTCAGTCACAGTCTTTCCCCCCAGAAGTGCCTTTGGGGTTTCCATACTGCCACAGCTCTCACAGAGGATGAATAAATGCTTACCTACACGCTGGGGCTCCACCTTGCCTTGATTTTGCTGTCCCTGAAATGGTGAGTTTTCTCAGTCTTAGGACTGTACGGAGTTTTATATTGTGTTTTAGGATTTGCGTTTTTATTTACTCTGTGTTTCACTGAACAGCCATTCTCTAGCACATATTTTTAACGCCTTGGAGACTTTCTCAGTCTCCCCTCTCCTCCATGTCCTTTTAAAATGATATTTGATAAAAACTAAGCTGATTTTTGTGCCTTTCCCAGTTGATGTCCCAGACTGATTGCCTGACTTCCAATGTCCTGTTTCCCTTCCCCAGGTCCTGTACTACTTCTACAGGCCATACAGACTACTGCTCATATGTAGTGTGATAACAGATGTCTGCAAAGAGAGGAACCTAGAGAGAAAATTGTAAAAATCAAACCCGTGAGCTCCTCCCCATGCTTTCAGAGATGAAGCAGTGGTCATTTGCCAGATAAAAGCCAGGTGTTGCAACACTTTCCAGAGATGCCTGTAACAGCAACCTGGAAAACCATCCTGCACTAAGACTCCTTCAAAATCTCTATTGACAATTTCAGATTTTGCATCAAAGAAAAGTTCTTCATTCCCGCATGTCAACAAAGTCCATTTCCAAATAATTCAGTGTTCAAGGAGGCTGAACGATGCGGCCTTGCAGTTTTGCCCTTGCTGAGAAGGCACAAGCTTTGTCACTGGTGGACGCGGGAGCCTTGTCAGCTGGGGTGGGTGGGTGGGTTCTAAATCACTTCCAAAAATCAGATAGTTTGGCCTTTTTCTTGCGTAAACCTTCTGATAAGAACAAAGTAAACAAACAGCCTTCTCTGCATCTACCAGAGGGGAAGGAGCTGGCATGTATTTACAGACAAAGCGATTTTACTGACATTTGCTCTTCCATCCCACATTTTGCAGGAATCAGAGGGGAGCGGCTTGGAGCTGTAGGATATTAAAGGACTTGGCAAAGTTATCACAGATTGTGACATATTTATCAGGAGCTTGAGCTTTTCTGAAAATCTTGACTGCACCAACCGAATCTGCTACTTGATTAAAAATACTCATAGTAATTCATACCCTCCCGTGGCTTTTGCACCGAGCTAAGTGCTGAGCTGTTCTGTGGGAACTCTCCTTGACCGATATATTACACAATGCTGAATGTGATAGATAAATACTATTGTTACATCAAATACTAGTTTCATTTTTGATAAGCTGGGCAGAATTGTACCAGGCTGCCATGAAGATGTTACAAAGTCTGAACTGGCTGGTTTGCTCCCTTTGGTAGCAAGAGACTGCACGTCAGCACTTGATCTGAGAGGGCAAACTGTATGCTGTTTGGAATGGTCCCTATCTGAGCCAGATGGTTTTGCCCCCTCAGTCATGGGGCAGGGGTGCTTGAAGGCTTGCAATATCATAATGTAAACAGAGATACATATATAATTTTGCATTCATTCCAGCCCCTCCAGACCCCACGGAGAGAGGGGGTGGGGTTTCACTTTCATCCTGGTGAGGCCCCATCTGTAGTACTGTGTCCAGTTCTGGGCTCTCCATTTCAAGAAGGACAGACAACTGCTGGAGAGGGTACAGCAGAGGGCTACAAAGGTGATTAGGGGCCTGGAGCATCTCTCTTATGAGGAAAGGTTGAGAGACTTGGGTCTTTTTAGCCTAGAGAAGAGAAGACTGAGGGGGGATCTGATCGATGCTTATAAATACTTAAAGGGAGGGTCTCAAGAAGGTGGGACTGGTCTTTTTACAGTGGTGCTCAGTGACAGGACAAAAGGAAATGAGCACAAAATTGAACATGGGACTTCCATCTAAACATGAGGAGGAACTTTTATACTTTGAGGGTGGCAGAGCACTGGAATAGGCTGCCCAGGGAGGTGGTGGAGTCTCCGTCTCTGGAGACATTCAGAACCCACCTAGATATGTTCTGCCCAACCTGTCCTAGGTGGACCTGCTTTGGCAGGGGGCTGGATTAGATGATCTCCGGAGGTCCCTTCCAACCCCATGTGATTCTGTGATTCTGAAATCGCTATCACATGAGTTCTATCTGAAGAGGAGATGGCAGCCTGCAACAACCAAGTGAAGCAGAAGTCATTACCAACTGACCCTAGCCACGAGTACTGCAGGTTTTCCAGATGGGACACCACACTTTCTGTTGATGTTTCTCTCCAGCAAGGGCTTCACAGAAGTGGTGAGCAAGGGTCTGGGCATCTCTTCTCAAGGGGGCAAACAAATATACCAACACCTTCAACGCCTCTGTTGGCTGCTTGTGGGACAGGCAGGTGTTGTGGCTTGGCCCCAGCTGGAAGACAGAACATGGCCACTCGCTCGCTTCCTGTAGTCATGATGGGGGAGAAAATCAGAAGAGTGAAAGTGAGGAGAAACGTATGGGTTGAGATAAAGACAGTTTAATGGGTAGAGCAAAAGCCACGCACACAAGCAAAACAAACCAAGTCATTCATTCACTGCTTCCCATCAGCAGGCAGGTGTTCAGCCATTTCCAGGAAAGCACAGCTCCAGCATGTGTAATGCTTACTTGGGAAGACAAACGCTGTAACTCCAAACATCCCTTACTTCCTCCTTCTTCCCCACCTTTATTTATTGAGCACATCCGTCACATGGGATGGAATATCCCTTTGGTCAGTTGAGATCAGCTGTCCCAGCTGTCCAGCTTCTTGTGCCCTTCCCAGCCCTTCTGTTGTCAGGGAGGTGTGAGGAGCAGAAAAGGCCTTGCCTGCCTATCAACAACCAAAACCAGTGTGCTGTCATCACCATTTCTCATCCCAAATCCAAACCTGCTGCTACCAAGAAAGTTAACTCCATCCCAGCTGAATGATGTGAGCTAAAGGAGTCGGTGAGGGACAAGGCTTAGCTGGTGGAAAGGAAAGAGCCATAGAAGTGGCTCAAGAGCGAAAGGAACTCACTTCTTCTTTGCTTAGTGTCTTTTCTGGACTGAGTTCAAACCCAAGCACTTTGCAGCTTAGCCTCACCTACATGGTGTTACCTAAGCTTGTGTAAAGTTAGAAACAAAAATCCACAGTGCTGAAAATCAGATGGCTTATGCAGATGGCTAAATATAGCAGTGAGTGTCTAACTTCAGGGCATCGTGCTGAAGAACTCATGCCTCACACACCAGGGGCAGCATTCTCTCTGCTCATACTTTCCCTCAAAGGACAACGTGGCCTGGCTTGCACAACATACCTCAGATTTTTTGGGAGTGTGGGAGGCTGTGTAAGGCGTATGGGAAGGGGTAAGAACAGGAGGAGATATATCTTGGGTAGGAGAGAATTGTGCTGACGTCCCAGGCTGATACCCTGCTCCCAGTTGATCCAGACAGCTCTGGAAAGTGTGCGGTCACCTTTTCGGAGTGCCATCAAGCAAGCTGGCTTCCTCCACAGCTGAGGTCCCAAGAGGTGAGTGGCAGGCACCCAGAGCTCACGGGGGCTTGTATGGGGAGCTGGGCTCAGCCTCCAGTCAGCCCCAGGCCCTGCTCCCGGCTCTGCTGCTCACCTGGGGGAGGCACTTCCCACCTCTGCTCCCCAAACTTGGGAAGGGGGAATTTACAATCCTGACCTTCTTCCTGCTGTCAGATCAGCTGATGAAAAAGTACTATCTAGGAATTGATTAGGGACTGGTCCAAATCACAACTATAAATCTAAATGCCCCCAATCAGGAGTTTCAGTATCAAGTTGGACTTTTACATCAACCCCGTCTGTAACAGGCCAAATCTGGATTCTCAGTCTCCTCCAGAACAGTTTAACTAAACATTTTCTGAGTCTAGCTCCTAAGTACATTAGTAGCAGTGAGTGAATTAGTGATCTCCAGCACTTCTGGAGTTAATCAAGAATAAATTGGCATTTTCAAATAGATTCAGCATGTCTGGCCATAAATCGCTTGTATGTCTGTATGATAAAAAGCAAATATAAATTTAAAAAAAAGAAGTTTAACCTTGCGTGGTGTATAAAGAGAATACATAATATTCTCAAGCATAAATACATCTCAAATCAAACCCATTGTGTATACACAGAATACATAATGGGTTTGCTCGAGACATTTACCTCAAGCTGAGGCCAAACCAGCAATCTTTTTATGACCGATATAGCTCTTTGCAACACCAGCTTTCTCCACGCTTGCATCTATATAATTTTGCAGGCCCGGTACAGACAGTCCTCAAGTACATGTAGGTGTGCAAAGGATATATAACACCTCTCTGATATTACAAGCTCAGGATTCAGCTGTGGAAACTGGCTCACGTAGCCTGAGAGGACAGAGCCTGTAGGCAGAAAGCAGTGTATTAGATGAGGAGGCATATCCGCCAACTGGAAGAAGTGGGACAGGGAACACAGTGGATAGGCTGGAGCTCAGATCACCTATACCAGCTTAGGACAGGAATGAGAGAGGGCAGCAAAAGCCATACCAACTTGGTGACTCTTAAGTGCTCCATCTCATGCCACAAGAAGAGGAAAGATGCTGTGGCCACAGGAGGCACGGCTAAAGCTGAGTCACTGCCCTGACTGGGTATTTGCCTGTGCCGGGACACCGTGCCCCTGGCATGGAGCTGATCCACACATGTCAGCCCGGCACCTCCACGGGCTGGGCAGCGGGCTCCGGGGCGTATTGCACTGGTGTGCTGATCAGATGTGCTGATCCGAGAGAAAGAACTGCCTGGGAACTGACAGCAGCCATCACCTGTGTCACTATTTGCCTCGGAGGTGAGATGGTTCGTTCTGCGATGGAGAGGGCTCTGCCTGGGCCAGAGGCTGCAGGGAGCAGCAGTGGAGCTGGTCTGAAGAGGCAGGGACCACACCGACGTGTGTGTACATGCTCCTGCACATGCTTTTCCTTGTGCTGTTCCCTGGCACGGAGTGCGTCACATTCTGCAAGTCAAGAGTTCAAGTCAGATAATCAGACTGTTATTATTGTGATTGATTTAGTGTAGGGTGGCAGAGATCTGCCACATGGACACAGAGAGTGAACCTTACACTAAATAGGACAAACAAGCACCTAACTGTACTTTTGGATGAAAAGTGGTGTCCCACTGTCTCCCTGTATGTCTTGCTTGAAGCAAAACACGGGCAGCTGGGAGGGAAGGGGCATAAATCAGATCCAGCACCTCCTTCTGCCAGGACTCTTAGAGGTCTGGGGCTGTTGGTCACACTGCAGCACCTGCATGGCCATGTGGGGATGGTATTGGGTGTTGGTTTTATACGGGCATCACTCATCAGAAATGTCCATGGAAAACCCCTCCTGAAACATGAGGGAAGTCACCCCTCAGTCCTGGCCTCTTGCTTGAGGTTTGTTTCTTCTTTAATGTTAGCAAAATCTGACTCACCTCTATACTAACACCCTGTAAATGGAACTGCAATTCATAGGAAACCAGTGTGTGCCAGAGCAGCCGTGCTGCACTCAGGGGACCTACTACAAGAATGATATTTATTCCCTGGTTCCAGTCACAGGCCAGGGAGCAGGTTTATGAAAGGTTAATACCCCCTTATATGGCTGCTGTCAGTTCTCAGTTCTTCCAGCGGCGACGTTTGAGTCTTTCTTCCTCCACCCCCTCCTTTCCTTCCATCTAAGAAGGGCAGCTCCAGAAATATGAGAGGGAAGGCGTGAGGAAATGATGCCAGTGTCCCCAGCTGATCCAGGCAGGGAACGTGTGCTAACACGTGTGGCACTACAAGTGCCCGGGACTCCTCTCACCAAGCTGGCTGATAGTTTGCCCAGGTTTTCTTCTCCATCTAGTCCCAGCAGTTAGCAGCCCTCATCTGTAGTCCAAGCGGACACTCTGCCTCCAGATTTCTTCTCTGATCCAGAAGCTTTGTGCTCCTTCAGTGACATAAATTATTATCCCCAAGTTTTTAGGGGTGTCCACACGGAACCTCTGCAGCCACTGACTTGCTCAGATGGTACGGAACCATGCCAGTGATTTCACACCCTGTTCCTTGGGATCACACTTGTATATGTGTGGGGGTACATGGTGAGGGAATAAACACTTCTACAAACTTCCTCCCTTAACCCTTAATTTCCTCACCTGTCTCTCTCATGTGACATTAATAGAATTTGACATTGTGGCATAACCCGTTAGTCATCCTGCCAGACTAGTAATTTGGTCAAATGACAAACTTTCAATCATTTGAACAAATGGCTGTTTCACTAGGGCATTTGATCAAATGATTAAAACTAAAAGGCATTTGGCCACATGACTGAAGATGTGATCATGGCTCTGGACAGGTGCCGGAACAGATTTTTATAAAACAATCAAACTGGAGTGTAATTCTTCATGCGCTGGAGCTTCAATATGAACAGGTCCTGCCTGATGTTGATGTTAGGAAGGAACCTGGGTTTTCCCTGCCTTCTCCCCGTGGGTGACCTCTCTTGTGTCTGCTCTGCTTGGCTCTGACCCCAAAGGCACAGGAGCACCTCTCGATCCCTTTGGCCATGGGAGACAGGCTGGGGAAAGGGCAGTGAGCAGTGAGGAGGGGCAATGCAGGTGGGAGGACAGAGGGGCAAGCAGCAGTGGGGGTGGCCATGGCATGATTCCCCCAGGAGTCTTTTGGCCACCCCACACACGGTCTCTGTTTGAAGCACTGAATCACTCCAGGAAAGCCCTTTTCCAGTATCCCTGCCTTCCCAGCCTGAGCACTAGGGAGGGTAGGGAAGGGATTTTCCACCTCGGTTGCCTCTGTTTCTGACAGGCATGAAGGTCTCTGTGAAGTGAGTGCTTTTGGTGCCTGTGAAGCAGCAGCAGAGCAGCCTGGTAGCACTGCTGTTGCTTACGAGGGTCAGGTCAGTCCAGGACAAGTTTTTCCACACTATAATGGGGTGAGGGCATGCAATTCCCTGCCACCACGCCTTCACCTTCACCTTTTCCTTCACATCCAACCACATTAGGGGTGCCTGGAGAACAGGGCATCACAACAACCCAAAGCAAGGACTGGGGTCCTGCTGTCCTGCAAGGAGAGCATGCAAAGCAGCAGGAAGGAAGGAGCTGGAAAGGTGCTTCTCCCTCTCGTGTGCAATGGAAAAGTTCTGGGGAAATTGGTATTCAGAAGTATGTCTGGGGTTTGATCTCTTCCCCCAGAGATTCTTCTGGGCGCCTTACCCATTCCCAGTCTGTTCTGTTTATTTATGACAGTGGGATAAACACTTTCCAGGCAGAGGTGACCACAATCTCTCTTCCGTGGAGCTGACAAGCTATGACTGGAGAGAGAGACAATGTTTATGGTTAAGAGCTTCCTGCAGTTACAGAGAGGTCAACAGGATGCTTACCAAAAATAAGGTTCAGTTCATTGAATTAATGAAGTTCAAGCAGGGAGCACAGAATCTACAAGTGAAGAGAGGAATAAAGCTTTTAAGCAAAACTGCTGTGATGCATTTAGACAGTATTCCCAAAGCACGATACTTGATGTTTTCGCCAAAAGGAAAAAATAAAAAAAATAAAAAAAGAAAGCAGAAAAAAAGAAACTGTTTCTTGACCAGACTCATTGCCCAGCCACTGGCTCTTTTCAGGTTCTACTGTGCATTCACAAGAAATGTGACCTTTGTATGCTGTTATTGGGGGTGGGCCTGGCTCCTCAGAGGGTTGGGAAAATGTGTGATTGCTGGATGAAAGCAAAAAGGAAGCAGCTCAGCCAGAAGCAACCCTGGAGGTGTTTCCAGTACTTACTGTACTTGGAAGACCCAGCAAAGCCAAGTCTTCTCTCCTATGGCTTCTGGAGGCTGTTTCCAGCCTTCTCTTTTAAGAAAAGAACACAAAAAATGCCCCACTGGGTCAGACAAGCAGTCCATCATGCCCAGTGCTGTGTGTTAAGAGATGCAATTTAAGGAGAGCACGTGAACCCAGCCACTCTATGTGACTGTTCCCTTCGCCCATTCCCCTCACCCACACCTACAGGTGCATTAAGGATGCTGAAGGGCACACCCCTGTCCTTTCCCTTTAAGATCTCTTTATGGACCTGTCACCCATTACCATGTCTAATCCTTCCTTCCCACAGCTGTTTGTAAGAAAAGGAGAGGAGAGACCTCGTCCTCAAGACCCCTTGTTTCATGTTATGTCCAGTAAGCTTTATTTCATAACAGCCATTCCAAACGTGCAGGCAGCAGGGATGATGTCAGCAAGTGCTCCAGACTGAGGACAGCTTTCACCCGGTGTCTGCATCGCACAACCTAACGGGACCCCTGTCTTGATTAGGAGCTCTCAGGAACATGTGGACACACACAGAGCTACACTCCTCTCTGCCTCTGCGTGAACATTTGTCTGTTCCTTTTGGGAAAGTCTTTTTTTTTTGTTAATTTTTTTTCCTTTCCCCAGTCCTTCCTCTTCAGAATTACATGATGAGAGGTTTTTAACTAAATGCATGGCAGTTTCTATTTAGACAGGGGACTGTGGGATTCTCATTTGGTTAAATGAGTGAAACTTTCCACCACTTGACTGACAGAGCATTTGGGGGGGGAGAGCCTTATCTGCCGGAATCATTTGATGAATTTACCATCAGAATGACTAAGACATAGATCCGCACAAATGGGAATTCCTTTCTGTCTAATAAATAATGCTCGGTCACTTGCACCACCAGGGCACAGAGAAGACTCATTAATTACTGACTCCTCATAGCCTGGAAGCCAGAAGATGCTGCACAAACACTAGCTGTTCTTATCCAGTAAAGCAAAGGGCTGTGTTTGGGTCTGAAATTTTTATTTTGGTGAAGGCACAACCAGCAGTTTGTTCTGTGGTAAGGCTATTCACACAGCTACTTGAGGCACATATAAATCATACGGACCGCGCGCAGCACAGAAGAAATCTACTCTATGCAAAATTAATGTTGGGCTGGCCCAGCAGAAGCAGCGAATGTAGCAAAGGTGAAGTGCACAGTCTTAGGGGGAAGCTGTGTGCCTGCCCACCTGGTAAATTTATGTCTTTCACCTCTAGAACTTCAATTCATGCACGGTGTGAGGTTGTAAGCGAAATGAATTTATTGGTGTCAGTTCATTCCCTAATGGGTAACAGTTCATGTCACAAAATCAGCACAGATAATTTGTCATGATTGGAAGTCTCTACTAAAGAGAGGCTCTGGCATGCAGGGGTATGGAGGAATTAGTCGCTGGCCCCTGGGAGAGACAGCAGAGCACGGGAGAGAAGCCCATGCTCCGGAGAGGAAACAGAGGTAATAACTAACCCTCCCTCTCACCTCCTCACCTCCTTGTGAACTGCGTCAGAGGACGTTCCTGTGCTGCAAGTTCAACGCTAATGAAAAACAGGCCTCCCTCAGACTATACTTCATCTTAGGATGGGAATGAGATGCAACAGTTACGTTAGATCAACACGCAAGTCAGTGGGAAAACAATGCTAGCGGAGCAAAACAGAGGCAATGGACCGTATTTGCAGCCGTGCCAAGAAAGAAACACCACCTAATGACCCCTCAGGGTTTACTGAAGGGGAGATCCCGCTGACATCTCCAGCAGGTCTTGACACTGTTCCAGGACACTCCGCCTCCCAGCTTAGCCTCGGGAAGCTGGCCTTTCATTCTCCTTGTCAGCCTCCCTTTCCATCCCTTGGGGCAAAGCCAGGAGATACTGACGCATACTTCAGACCCTTGAACCAAGTGTGCATCTGACATGGGAATGCCTCAGAGCTGCCTTCAAATATTTCCCCTGATCTACAGTCCTCAAAATCCACTAACTGACCCGTAACAAATACCCTGGAAAGTACCTGCGAGCAGCACTTTGGAGCTCTGACTTGGAGAAGCTTCTTCTTCTGGCCAGGACACAATGGTCACACTGGGGGTGGGTCTGCCATGCTGAGTAGGGTAGTGCAAGGACAGACACTTCACTTCAAGTCCTTGGAGCAGTTCAGCTGGGAAAGCCCACAACTCGCAGGCTTGCTTGTGCCTCTTCTCAACCTGGGCAGAGCCACGTGGCTGCAGCCACCTGCTCCCTGGGCTCAGGGTGGCCGAGATGCTCCTGCTCAATACTGCCTGGCAGGGGCAGGGCAGGACTCTGTGGCACGGGAACATTGTCATCCCACCAACCATCCAATTCCCACCTGCCATCAAGTGAGTGCCCTTTTGAGGCCAGGTTGGTTTAGTGATAGATGCAAAAAATAGAAAAGAAAGGATATACTTTACTAACTGCTTTTCTGAAAAGTTGGAGGCTACTGGGAAAGAAACAGCAAAATACACGTTCCACCCACTGTCCCCTTCCATCTTTGATTCCGGTCTTCTCTTCTGCTTGACCCGAGGAGGAGAAGCATCACAGGAGGCCAAAAAAAACCTATAAGATGTCTCTTACAAAACGTTATTGCGTAAGCGATGACTAGAAACTGCTCTTCCTGTGCCCTGGGAAATTCTGAATTAAAAACCCAAGGAAATAAGGAAGCAAAAAACCCAGCCAAGGAAACAAATCCCTACCAAATTTGCTTCCAACAGAGATCAAAAACGTACAAGGACAGGAATCTGTGTCTCTCTCTTGCAGGGCTGAAGAAGAAAATCCCCAAGACTTCTCTGGCCATACACTTGCTCTCTCCAGCACGCTCCCGGGGCTCAATGGCCAGCCAGGAAGCCCAGCAGCCAGGGGTCCTGGGAAGTCCTGCTGCTAGGGAGCCAGAAGACGGGGACTTGGCAGCCTCCACCCCCTGCCTGCCATCTCCCCACCAGACCGCCAGGTGGGCTGCCCTGGAGGAAGGTAGGGAAGCTTTCAAAACTTGCTTGGCAGGGAGAATGTCATCCTGCGTCTGCCTAGTTTCTGGGACGATCTCATCAACATTGACGTGTTTCCAGTGTGTTTCAGTGCTGCTGTGTTAGCTTTTGCTATGCCAGACAGGCACGCCAGAAAGTTTCTGCCCAGCTGTGCTGTGAACACTGAGCACTACAAACTATCAGCTTTAGCCCAGTCCATCTTTCCAATGAGCAGCCAGGGATGTGGAAAGATGTGCAGAGAAACCCACCCACCTCAACAGGAAAGTTCCCACTGCATTCAGCCCTGAGTTCCTCAGGGCAAGGCGGGCGCATATGGGAAGCTGGTCAGGGTGCCAGGAGGCTGGAATCCAGGCCAAGGTGTGGAGGGGAGTGATGTGGCTCATCAGCCTTTACTTTATGCCTGCTCTTCTAGACAGGCCCTGGAGCTTGACTGTTGACCCGGGTTCATTTCCAAGCCCTCCCCTATCAATCAGACATGTACACGTCCTCTTCCAGTAATTAATCAAGCTGCCTGGTTCTTGGCCTCAATCAATCAAGCCTGTGTACCACACAAACTTTCATCTAGGTCGGAAATAGCAGGTAAAAGCATCCCCGAGCCCAGCCTATGAAGAGTGACTCCCCGTTGCAGCAGTTCTTCAGAGGGCAGGAGTTTTTCAGCGTACACATAGTTTTTTAGCGACGCTGGTCAACGATTAAAGGTGGCAAGGAGACAGATCCAAACTCAAATATTTTCTCTTAAAAATGTGCAAAGGGATATGCAATACTATTGGCACAGAAAATTCAAAAGGCATTAAAAGCTCAGACTCTGGGAAATTCCACCCATTTGCAGAAAAGCTCTGCTTTTAAGCCTGCCTGAGGAGAAAAAAAACAAACCAAACCAAAAAACCAACCTGCCAGAGTTAACTGGGGCACCTTCGAGCCAATAGCTGGGAATGGGCTGCACAGCCAATCTGCACAACTATGAGCTTCTGCTAAAGGTGTCATAGAGATATTGAGAAAAAGAGCCGCACAGCCAAAGGAGAGGCGTTTGCTGGTCCTGGCACGTGTCGGGGGATGAGCCATCATGTAACCTGACAAAGACTGATGTAGAAGATACAGCAGAAAATCCTTACTAGGCACCAGCCCGCTTATCAAGCAACTCAACAAGCTCTCCTGAATCACTATATGAAAACTTACCCAAAAACCGCATTGTTGTGGACGTCGCTTTTCTCTCCCAGCTGTGCTGAGCTGCCCATTCTGGATTTTAAAAAAAACAAAGGCAAGCTCCACTGGACGCATGCTTCAGACCCAACAAACCCCCAATTTATCAGCTCCTTCCAGATGTTCCTGCAGTTGTATTGCTGCACCATCACCGCAATTTGATGTGGCACCAAAGCAAATTAAGAGCTACATTTTGGTAGGCCTTGCTGATGCTCTGTGCTGCGTGTACTCCAGCTTGCGTCTCAGCCTATTTTTTTACACACTAGTGTCCTCAATTACTTTTCCAAATGAAAGGGAGTCATGCTACTTTAATTAAACATTTAATTGAAGGGAGGGGAAAAAAAAAAGAAGAAAAAAAAAAGAGGGAGGGAGCTGATGTTTGCCAACGAGGAAAGGATAACGGTGAGAGATTGCTGCTTCTAAATGAAACCTCACAATGCTGCTTTCTGCAGCGAGAGGCACCCTGGGCTGGGGCTCATGTATCAAAGTACCGCGCAGCTTCTATTCAATTAATGTGTCTGTTTCGATGGGAAGGTTTTGTAAAGCATTGTTGGAAATGGTTTCTAATTTTCCCTTCAGTTTTTGGCTGGCTTAATTAAGCTTACACCCACTGAATCCTTGTGTCTCTCCAAAGGCAGACTGGTTATTGACCTAAGGGATTTTTTTTTAATCATTTCTATGTTTCCCTGGCCACCTTCAGTGAATTAGCGAATCCAGCTTTTCTTTTTTAAATTTTTTTTTTTTTAAGGTTGATCCAACACCGAGGTGTTTCTGCTCCCTCCCTCTCAAAGAACTGGCTGAAACGTGTATCATCTTTCTCCTTCTGTGGGAGCCGGAGAAATTAAACCAGCAGCAACTCGCCAGGCAGGGGCTTCCCCAAATAAAGAAGTCACGCGAGCCAGCTCATCTGCAGCAGAACCGAGACGTCTGGGCACTCCTTGTCCCTTGCCCAGGGGTAGGATTACCTGTGAGAACAAAATCACTGACAGGTATAAAAGTTCATGGAAGAGGATCCTCATGGAATTAGGGCACAAATTTGTTTTGTGAGTGAGTGAACCAACGAGTTCTGGAGTCACAGGGTGGCCTCTTCCTCACTGGGGAATTAGTGAAGCCTCTCTTCAGTTGCCTGGTCTAAAAAGACTTGGGAAGTCTTACTATATTTGGGACATATCTCTCTCTCTCTCAAATTCAGTGGAAATCTGCTAATTGGCTCCTAAGTTATGGGAGCGTCAAACAAACAAACATACACATGATTGTATATTGCTTTGGAAAGCAGGATAAAAATGAGGTTGTAGCCCAGGTTATGTGTCTGGCTGAGTGAGGGTTCATGCCACCCCCCATGTTATTCACCTGTGGGCCTGATCGTGTAAGACACAGCACCCATACTCATCTGACATTGTCACTGCAGGCAGCGAGTACCTTTGAAATTTTGGCTCTGCCGGCTTTTTAAAGGATGAAAACACTCACAAACGTCAAAATACAAAAGAAGACTTACACAATGAGAACATCCTGCGGCGTACGAGCATCGCTGTCGCGCAACCGTTCTCGTTGTTGCTAATAAAGCAGGGGGCGAGGGTGGGTAAACTGGGCAGCTCTAAAAGGAGTGACTCATGGTGGAAAGAATAACAAGCCTGAGATCAGAAAACTGAGAGTGAGTCTTATGAGCAGGTTCGCCTACCTTGTTCTCTTTTCCAAATGTTCTGGAAAAACAGCAGGATGTAAAGCGCTTCTTGAGGTACACCTGACTAAAAAATTCAAGAAGAAAATATTCTTGTCTGCCTGCAAAAGACTACATAGGCTTGCCCCTGTCAAGGGGTCCCATTCAGACCTGAAACCTTGTTGTCACGCTCTCTGTGACAATGCAATGGGAGTGCATCAACCAGCTGGATTTCCCACCCCAGCTGGCAGGATAGCTGCTCACAGCAGAGAGTTAAACATGGTTTCTGCTCAGCACCGTGACTGTGCTATGGATTAGATGCAGATTAACCCAGAGACCTGCCATCCGCTCTCATCCATACCTAAGAATATAAGCAAAGGGAAGCTGATGATTAGGGAGAAGAACAGGTGAAGTTCAGCTCAAAGTTCAATGTCACTGAAAAAAACATGAATATCAAAACCAGAGTTAATTGTTTTTTTTGACCATAAGCATATGCTTATGGTCAAGTGCTGCTGGGTCACTCTGCTGAGGGTTCAGATGAGAACAATAAAGGAGGGGTCCAGCCTGGTCTAGGCATGGGGACTCCTATGCTCTGTTCTGGTTCTATCAGCAGCTGGTTCCTGGCATGGGGACTCCTATGCTCTGTTCTGGTTCTATCAGCAGCTGCCTCAAGGACAAGCCACACCACTTCTTCTTGCCATACTTCATTTCAGCCACTTCTGAAGTGGAGGCACTAAAACATCCTCACCACACAGGGATATTGGTGTTGTGGGTGTTTTCTGTGAGTCCGTGGGGATTTACAAATGCAAGGTGCAGAAGAACTGCAAAGTGAATTAAGAACAAGCATCAACCAAACTCACCAGCACAATCACTCCTGAGCTTTATGTAGGAAGGACAGGGATTGGAGAAAGACTTGATTTTATCCAGCTAAGAACAAACTTAATTTCTAGGACTGTTTTTAATAAAATAAAGACAATTCTCTCTGGCTTATATCACCTTAATAATCACTGCAGCTGTGATAGAGAATCATTCATGTTTTTATTCTATACTCCTTTTTTAATTTAGGAAAAGCAAGTCTATTCAAACAACTCTTAGAACAGAAATCCATTATACTTGTTGCTGTGTTTTCAGGTAACTATAATCCTATTGGCTTAAGAGTTTACTCTTCACTTGCCCTTTACACATACCCAAGGAACACCAGAACCCAAAGCAGGTGGGGAAAGTGTGATGAAGCAAACTTTCTCTGCATGGTGTAAGGCAAAGGGGCTGCCTAGCCCACTGCTTTCCATATGAATGTATTTTATCTGGGCATTGCATTTAAAAAAAAAAAAAAAAAAAATTCAGATAAACTCACATGCAGGCAGGAGCACGGGAGCCTGGGTGTACCAGAGTTCTGTGTCACTCTGCCTGTGTCTCTGTTTGGAAGGGCAGCAGCCAGGTTGTCTACCCAAAACAACCTCAGCACTTATTTTACCTTTCTTTTAGGATAGCTGCAGAATACGACACATTAAAATATGCCTCCTCTCACTTGCTTTAAGACGTTGTTCAATTAACAAGCAGTTCTGTGACTACTGGCACTGAGAGGAGCAAAGTGCATGGGTTTGTGTCTCAGTCATGGTTGGCTTTGGCTTTGGGCCCTGAGATATAAGAAATTTTTCTCTGTTGGGTTAAAAAGGTACTCTCTGGTGTGAGGTCTCCAATGTCTAATAGTGCCTGAGCTCATTCACCAGCATAGACTCAAGATCTTCTATGATCAGGTGGCATCCTGTTCAGGTCTCTTCTCTTCACAACTGCCTATTTACACAGACCTTGTAGGAACTGAATTACCTAAGCAGCCTCTACCGTGCTTTTGCATTTTGTTGGCTTTGGCCAGAGGGTTTCAAAAGTTATTACTGGGAGAATCACACACAGTGGAATGCTCACATAAGCCTTTAAAAATCCTGCTCCAGCTACGCTGATTACCATGGATAGTCCCCTTAGCTGAAAAATGAGTCATAATTGTAGAAAACAGTGCAGAATTTGAACCTAAGCCATTAATGCTAGTGTAATATATGGTGAGAAAATACTATTAACATTTGGATGGATGAGTTACAATACTCTGATTACCACACATTTGCATTCCTTAGCTCCTATGTGATTACAACCTCAGCTTTGAAGTTGTGTTACCACAAAGACCTCTTTTGCTGTTTCGATTTGTTTTCTTGGTGTGTGCATATTTAGAGCCAGAGTCAGTTTGCTAGCATTAATAATATTGATTGCACAATGATTCCTGCAGTGCCCAACCAAGACCTCGGAGAGGGAGGACAGATGATCCTAAGAGGGTAAATGCCCATCCATTTTTTTCAGACAGAGCTTCTGGAGTTTTATGGAGGAGCCACAGCACTGAACTGTGGCTGCTTAATGGCTCTTTAAAGGCCCAAGTCCAAGCTAGCTGCCCAGTCTCCCAGCGCGCTCAGTGGAGAGGGAAAAGCACCTCTAGAGGGCAATTCATTCCACGTATTGCAGCTGCCTCTGGCGCAGGATGCTCAGGCGCCTGCCTCCCTCCAGGTGCCTGGAGATGGCTGGAGCCAAGCCTCCACAGGGGGACTGTCCCAGCTGCCAGCGCTCAGACTGCGCACAGGATGCTGTGTTTGCCATCCCACCAGACAGCAAACATGATTACTTTGAAAAGAAAGTGAGTCTACTCACTTAACCAGTGTTTTCCTCCAGATTTTTTCTCCCATAAAAACTCTTCTTGTGCCTCTTCTTCTGCCAGGACCAACAACTGGGGTCCCAGCTAAATCCCACTGGCATTTAGCAAATGTGATGCCCATCTACAAGAAGGGCCGGAAGGATGATCCTTGGAACTACAGGCCTGTCAGTCTGACCTTGATGATTGGGAAGGTCATCACTGAATATCACTGAATATCACTGAAATTTTTGGAGTTGGAAGGGACCATAGAGATCATCTAGTCCAACTCCCCTGCCAATGCAGGACCACCCAGAGCATGTCAGAGCATGCCACTCAGGGCTGCATCCAGTCGGG
>BJBW01004043.1:0-79347 GCA_004320125.1 Scolopax mira | reverse complement strand
CCCCGAGGGCAGGACTTCCTCCTTTTATGTCCCCCCGACTAGCTCAGGCCCCTCCCCCTGGGCGTGGCTTAAATGGGATGGAATACCTGTGTCCCTGCTAGGTCCTGGGAACAATTAACCCTTTCCCCACCAGACCCAGCACACATTTAAACAGATAAAATGAAGTGAGATGAATGCCACGCAACTAACTACAGGATACCATGATTAAGATACAAACTTCATTTGTACAAATGTATCAGTGCTGTCACATCTTCTCAGTGAAAGAAGAACTTAATGTCTCCGACCGACAGCTCAGTAGTGCTGTCATACCTGGCTCTACACACCACGTATCACAAATTCAGTGACAGTCAATGACAGTAATTCTGTCAAATGGCCTGATTCTGTTTGACATGTAATGCCCTTTACCCCGCTTTGGCGGGGCACAGATGATGTAAATAATATTTAAACATACCTTAGGGCATCTAAGCATTGCCTGAACAGCATAATGCTGGTCTCATATAAGAGAGAATCAAGCCCAGAGAATTTTGTCCTTGAATTCAAAGGATTCAGGATGGATCACAGATATTCTTACAGAGGAGTTAGACCAGCTGAATAATGGCAGCATTTATCATCACATGATATTTGATTAGGACTAATAGATATAGAATGGTTCCATGAATTCACATTTCAGGTTGCATTTTGTCTTTTGGCTTTTAAAAAAAATCTATATGTATTTGAGCAAAAATATGTTCCTTCATCCCAGTGGTCTCTAGAATGGTTTAATTGTTCCTCACTTGATGTGTCAACTTAAGTATGTTTCTGCATGTGTTTAAAGCACACAGGTTTCCAGGTTGCCATTGCTCATGCGCAAGAGGAGCATGACTCATCTGAGCTGTCCTTTTTGGCTTTTTCATGACTACACACATGACTGTGTACACAAGCTATGTTATAATGATAAATGACTGTGGGGTTATATCCCCAGTAAGAAGAACAGGAATGATATTCTTAAGTGTCTGGAAGGAAGGCAGCCAAGGCCCAAATGAAAGCATCTTTTATTTTTTGACTTCATCGATCAAAAGCTTCTGTGTGTAACATGCTAAATGACATCTGACAAATCTGAAATGCTGGAATAAAACACCAATAGCAAAAAACCCCAACCAATAACAGCCAAGGTTTTACTGCTAGTAAAGCAGGTCCTCTGCTGAGGCGAAATGTTAAAACTGCGTGAATTACACCCAAGCAACTGACAACTTTACTTAGCTATTCCATACATTAGAGGATAAACCTCCATTCTGGGAAGTTTCAATGCCATTTTAGTTATCCATTTAATCCACCTATTCATTTAGCAGGAATGGTAATTACGGGAAAATTGATGCCAAACTATGATGTGCAATTAAAATTCAGGCTATTTTGTGTGATGCAAAATCTCCCTTTTTTACTATCATCTTACAAATCCTCTGATAGAAAGTTTGTGCCTTTTTGAAACAGAGCTTGTAATAATAAGCCATCTGGCTTACTTAAACATGAAAGATTAAAATGATATACAGTATGAAGGCTTCCTATTCAATTGCTAATGTCCAAGAACTCAACTCCAGTGGTGAAAGCTGTCATTTGTGGGGAAGAGGTAATTAAAAGATTTCCTTGTAGAGATGGGTCCTAGAGCAGGGGACTGGCACATCCAACAAGCAAAACTAATTTTCCAAAAGAAAGCGATGCTGGCCAAATGTCTTGCAAGATAATCTTCTGTATCCTTTAGTTCACTCACAACTGCTTGAGTGGGACTGAAAGGTGGGTTGGTGACTGGTGGGACAAAAGCAACCAAACCTTGCTTTATTTACCGTACTAAGCCAGCAGAGCTTCGTAACACTGGCTTGACTGAGGCAGACAACAATGAGGGAAAATGCATTGTGATTAAATAGTGACCCACTCTTTTCAAAGAGATGGGGAAAAAGTGGCAAATGTCTTAGGGAAGCAGCAATGCAGAAATGGCAAATCTGGATTCTGAGAAGTCATACACAGAAAGGCACTCTTCTGAGGATGGGCTTTGGAAACAAATGCATTTTGTAGCCCTTACTCCTTTATAATTGTTAAGGGACATAGGCATCTGCAGCATAGAGACCATCTGAAAAAACAGGGCTATTGTCACCGGCTGCAGAGGGAAAACAAGGCACACCTCAGCTGGGACAGTGACACCTCCTGTTCAGTTCAGCCTCCTTCTGCTTTCCACCTCCAACTGATGGATTTCCAAACTGGAAGCAACTGAAAATCCTGTTGATCAGATGAAGCTCCCATCCTAGGGTCTGAACCCTAAGTGGAAGCAGAGCTGGGTATGAATCGTTACCAGACAGTGCTCCATATGGTCTGGAGTACTTGTAGGGAGTGCCGTATCTTTGACTTACAAAGCAAAGCCTAAATGTTATTACATGTAGACTATAACCCTCCCGGATGAAGAGATCATGTCTCATTCCCTATGGGAAGAAGAATTTAATACAGAATGTAAAACTCCCTAAATAATTTTGAGCTCCATGCATCATTTATAGCAGGGATCTACTTCTCAGTAGAGTTTTACAGAACTGCTTTGCACGTCTGGAAAAACATAAATTTCCCATATATTATCCTATTGCTGCTGTTGTTCCTACAGAAGCCTATTTAATTACAACTGCACTATATTATCTCCATCTTTATCAGACATTTTCAAAAGGGAGATGTTTTAAAGTGCCATGTGCAGGTACAGTACTCCATAAATAAAGAAAGAGTGCTAAAATGAGAACCCTCCCATTAAAGACACTATCCTCATCTGCTCCTTTTCAGAAGAGCCATTTTAATGAAGATCCTATTGCTATTAATTCTACTTTCAGGCTCCATTTAGGCTGAGAGGAGGAAATAATGAATCATGACATAATGGAAGTCCCTGTAAAGCACTCAGCTTACCACACAGAAAACCAGACTTGCATGTGCGTTTGTTTTTGTTTTTAAGACTACTTCTAACAATAGCAGCCAATGGGAGCCTATTAACTTCATTGTGTCTTAACTTTCTCTTCGGTCCTTGGCTATCTTCCAGCTTAATTCCTCTGAGTCAGCAACACATTCAAATCAGGTTAAATGAACTCTTGGATAAGAACCTTGACTAAAGGAATAATTGGTCTTTCCAGCGAGCTCATCACCCCTTCCAAAATATCCCCCGCAAAACCCATCCAAACAAAAGCACTATAAAGGCAACAGCTTTTATGCAGCTCAATTCAAAGATGCCAGGATGGGTGAGAGTGGGTTGTGGGTATGGGTGAGTTCGGGAAGCAACTCTGGTAAAATTGGTGAGTTGATGTGAAATAATGCATATTTTGTTTGGCAAAAGTGAGAAGAAAGGGACGTAGGACTGTGGGAAGTGAACAGAATATATTTGCTTCTCTTAAGGAGCTCCTGTTTGCCTTCAGCACAGTTTCTTATCATCTGATTTTCTGACACCCTTGCCTTTTTAGTCTCTGTAACTCTGTCTTGTAAAGTGATAGTGATTGACATGCCCCTTTCACGTCAGAGGAGAGAGGAACTCCCTCTGCTTACAAACACAAACAGCTATAGGAAGAGTGGGAGAATCTACTCCTCTCTTGGCCTAGGATTTCACCCTGGAGGACAGAGTGAAGAGGAGAGCAGCTCACTGGCTGAGGGCCTGCTGACCTCTCAGTAAGGGAAGGGGAGGGAGTACCCAGGCAAACAGATCATTAGAGATGAAAACATGCAAAAATCAAACATGAGAATTTACTTTGGCTTTTACCAAACATCTGTTGCAGGCACCATTTTTTTTTTTTTATTTTCATGGATAGATGGATGGATGAGTCAGACAGAATAGGCTGTTTATTTTAAAAATTAGACGTAGAGGAAAGTGGCTTAGTAGCTGTTATGTTGTGATCCCAGTTCATAAAACTTAAGTAGTCACCTTCCACGACAGCATATTTTTTGTCTTCTGGCATCCCCATTGCTTTATCCTCATGTTCCATAGTGCATGAAGACTTGGGCTCACTATACTTAAAAGTCTGCATTTATGCTCCAGGGTGGTAATTTTATTGTTTAAGTAAAAATGAAGCTGTTCACTGTAAAGGTGAAGTGTGTCAATGGACTAAAACCAGATTTCTTGAGGGCTTCTCTGTAATCTCCATGAGGAACTTAGGGCTACCATAAATTTCATGTTTCTCTCCAAAACTCAGGCACGCCTGAGAGAAAAACTAAGCTATGTGCAATGTAGATGTGATCATCATCAGCAGATGACAGTCCTGCTGCTGAGGTCTCTGCTGAAAAGTGTGTAGGCTACATGGTGATGAGGACATGGAAAGGACATGGAGAAGTTGCAACAGTTATACAACATTTTCTTGTGCTCTCCACCTTGGTTTCTTGCAGTATATCAGAGGCCCTTTGAGCAAGGGACTAGTGTTTCCTTCTGTGTTTTCCTAGAGTTTCCCAACACAATAGTTTACTGGGATTTTAAGGTATGACCAGAATAAAAACATTGAATGATGCATTTCAGGCATGTATTCCTCACTCTAGAAAGTTCCTGCTCTTTGCAGAGAACTTTCAGACACAGAAAAAGAATTTTTCCTGTTATTAGCATGTTGAAAGGCTGGGGTGGGGACACACACACAAATGACACATTTTGCATGTCTGGCATTTATAACCTTTTTCTGTACTAGTTATTTGTATGGCTGTGTAGAACAAGTGACTGACCAGACCTTAGTCCCTTCACTGCTTGGTATGTCTATTCGCCTCTTCAGTCATTAGAAGAATGAGCTAGTCAAGAGCCTTTTAAGGTGTGCAACACATGGAATACACAGAGTAAGATTTTCTGGGGGGTGATTATTCCCATTGTAAAATATGTGCTAAAACCCCAAAGAATTACTTTCTGCAGGGTATCTATCCCCCCCAGCTCTCACTTACAGAGGAACTGGTGGAGTTTCTTTTCCTCTGATGCTCCCAGTGCACTGTCCCTGTCTCCACTTTGTAAGTAATAACCAATTGGAAAGATGATAAGGTCTACTAACTTCAATCCAGATGCTATTACAGAGTGTTGCATTTTATTTGGAAAAACTACAGTCTATTTGCAGGTGAGAAGACTGAGAAGAATTAATTTTTTAACTATTTTTGATACCAAACAATTTTTCTGGCCCAGCATGGCTAGAGGCTAAGGAAAGAAGTCATCAGTGGAAATGGCACAGCTCAGCATCCTCAACATGAACCAGTGCAGAAGCATTGTAGGTCTTTCAGCAATGGCACTTGCAATTGTGGTTCACTCAGAAAGATCTGACACTTCAGAGATGTTCCCATGGCAGCTGATTTGACTGATCACTGACATATGCCATAATGAATCTGTCGGGTTAGCTGAGGGACACAGAATGATCAAGACAGCAAGGAGAGGATGGAAGGAAGCCTTTCTGAGGCAAAAAGTGGTGGAGATGGGAACCTCTTCTACTTTTAGCAAGATTTGAGAAGAAAAAGGCATATGAAGTAGAGTAGTAGAGCTGCTGCTGCTAATCTGCAGGTAAAGGAAAATAATAGTGAATGGCTTTTAATTTCATAGTGGCTCAAAATGTATACAGGATACTTTGAAAGAAAGGTTTCCTTAAGATGAATAAAATTCATTATGTGGCTCATATGCAGGGGAATTTGTCTTGATTTGATGACATAGCTTGAAAATGAGAAAAACAACAACACCTGAAGGCTACTTATTGACTAATTTGCTGTCCAAAGCAACCCAAATATACTGCTATGCTGCCCACCCTTCCCTTTTCTCTTTCAGCAATGTCTATTTTAATCATTATTTGGTTTATCTTTTCATTTTAGCGTGTTCTGGATTGTTTACATGCTGCAATAATACCTTTGTGCTTACACTAAAAACACCTAGCAGTCTACTGTTCTCCAAGCTCCCCCTTAAGCTTCCCCTCTGTTACAGTCCTTCAAAGCACTAGGTGGTGATCAGGCTGTCCTAATAGTGGTCTTGATCCTGATTCTTCTCCTACCAGAGGAATTACTTTGTCTCCTCCTTTTGTATCCGCTTGCTGTCTCCTCCTAATTATTTCCTTTTTCATCTTTAATTGCTACATCCAACATCTGCAAACTTTTTGGGGCAATGACTGTCTCTAATTCTGGGAGCTATTGCAAATCAAAACCAATACAAAGCTACTAATAGTTAATTCAGTAGACTATTGCTGCTGCAGGTAAAGGAGTGGGTCCATACTGTGCTACCAGTTACAACTGAGCAAGCCCAACGAAGTCAACATCTGCTCCAGATCAGCATTAAACCTCTAGAAGACTTCATTAAATGCTTCAGGCACAAATAAGGACAGTATGCTGATGATGCATGTTGCTCTCATTTGAAGCAGACACTGACTCCAGTTATCACGGAAACAAAAAGATGTGGTTGAAGAGAAGCTGGTTCAAAAGCAGCTCAGAGAAAATGGTTATGCCCTCCAGCACTGAGGAGCATTTCAAAGCCAGTTCCTGGGAGAGCCCTGCAGTTGGTAGGATCTTCCTAGCAGGTGTGGCGAAGTGCAAATCCATACCATTTCTTGACTTTGGTCATTTCTTAATGAAAGAAATGTGTTCGTCTGTCACCTTGAGCAAAATACATAAACTCCTGTCCTTGAAGGAAAAGACCTGAGAGCAACCATGCACCTCTTCTGAGACTAGATCACAGCAAAGCTTCATACTCTAGTCTGGCAGTCAAAGATATTAAGAAGTTGTAGCTGACTTAAATCACAACAGCCCACTACATTGCATTTGTAGATGACTTCACCTTCAAAGTATGCAGAGGACTAGACCCCTCACTACAACAAAAGATTTTCTGTCCTCCTTTGGGGTTTACAAACCACTGATGTAAGTAGAGGGCACTGCTGCAGAAATAGGTCACGCAATAGCACTAGGGCTTGTGCTGGTAGGGCTCCCATTTTCCTCTTCCCCATAACAGCATCTCTAGAAAATGTTATAAGGTGCCCAGGGAAAAAGCCCAGTGGGACTGGCAGAAGGATTCCAGCCATTTCTCTGCCATGTTTCCACTGCTCAGGAGATCTAAAAGGAAATCTGAGTTTTTCAACCTCTTAAGTTTAGAGCTGAGCTTTACCAATGCTCTTGGCTCTATCACTAGGTTTCTCCAAGTTTTAAAAAAGTCATTGCAATGAGTGCCAACAGCAAAAGAGTCAAAATAGTAAGTTTTCATATTAAATATCTCTTGGATATGGTGCTTCCTCTTCTGCAGCCATCTTATATACACGTTACATGTTACAATGACGGTAACAGTTACATCATTCTTTTTTCCTGACTTGTTTTATCACCGCAGTGACTTCTATCACTTTGTTCTGCATTTGTTTTCGGAGACAAGGCTATGCTGAGCCCAGAGGGTCCCCTTAGAACGAGACCATTTCAGTGGTGCGAGAAGTTCAAACTCAGAGCTTGCTTTTTGCCCCATTGGTGAACATACTGAACCCATGACGCCATGCCACTTCATGCAGAAAAGTGTAACCCTCTGTCCTCGTGTTTTATGGAATCACTTGCTTCTGCTTTGTATTTATTTTATTATTAATGCTGGCTGCTTTCCAATAGCTTCTGGCCACAATGACTGCTGCAATCTTTTGTCAGCTAAATCAGACACAATCTGCAGACAGAAACATATTATCGTGTACATCATTTTTCAAATAAAGCAATGCACGTACAACACACTGATGTTTTATATGGAGGTGTACTGAATTAAATCGAGAATGCTATTGAGTCTATCTAAAAGAATAGATGTAAAAAGTCATAATAAGATGATATATCACCTGAGTTTCAAATTGAATAACTATAGGAAAATAATAAGGCTTTAAAGTGATACTTTCTCAAAGAAGTAAAGTAATTAAAGATGAATTCTCCATTCCTCCCCACAAAAGATGTATTTAGGGGAACTGTAGTGGGTTAAAATAATAGACGAGTGTCTCTGTTTTTCAATACTAAACAGTAGACTATGTAAAACAACAGAAGTCTTATACCCTGTGAGAAACCTTTAGTGATTTGGGGGTTGGTGTTATTTTTATTGAAGTCCATGAGTATTTTTCCTTTGATTTTCATGGCAATAGTATTTTTTTTCCATTGCTTCAACAAACTTTTCTCTGGCATCAATGAATGCAATGTCTCTGCCCTTATATCAATTCAGAAAACTGCTGGAGAGATGATAATTTTCCTAGTCCATGGCTTTGAATTCCTTCCTTCCACAGACTCTCTCTGCTCTTCTGCCTCAATTTAAGCTACTCATTCTCACTTTCTACACCCTCTGTGGCCTGTTGTTGCCCATCCTATCATCACAGCTTTGACTTCTGACAAACAGAAGGCATCTTGTATTAAACAGGAAAAATATTTAATCCAGAACCTAAACCTCAAAGCAAACTTCAACTGTTTGTTTCTAGGAAAAATTTCTGAGGGCCAGTGAATAGCATCTCTTGAGTTTTGAACAGGACTGGGGAAGGTTATTCAATCTCTTGAAATTCCAGTCCGTTCTGTCAGCAGGCGTCTCTGAGAAGTATTTATTGTAAGACTTTCCAGGCAGAATACAGTGGCAGTTCACAAGCTGCAGGGGAATAATGGCTCACGTGTGCCTTGCTAACACCTGCAGCCATCAGCCCAGCCCTGGCACATGCCTGCCTGGCAGCCTGACCCTCCCGCCCCCTTGTGCCCTCCCAGACTCTCATGGAGGGGTTCTACTTTCTGCATTGAGGAGACTGTTGCCCCTTGTCTCAGAAACATGGTACAGAGCAGCAACTGGCACTCATGGTGAGCCCAGAGAGAGGGATAAATGAAGAAGCCTGGGTGAGCAAAAAAATCAGTGTATTATCTGTGATAGCATTGACATGAACTAAACTAACCTGTGCTGACAGATGAAAGTGAAGCAAGGCCAGAATCACTACTCTTGGTGCAAGGAGAGACAGCGAGTAAGGTGGGATGCCTAGGTGTATGGAACAGGGCCCCAGGCTTGGCCATCAGTCTGCACTGCAGTAGCTTCAGCATGCTTGCTACGTGTTTTAAGTATTTTTTGTTCAAAAGCTGCCATCATTGCTTCTATCCTTTAATATTGTGTCAGAAGGAGGATTCAGTCCCATAAAAGACAACATCTGCGAGCAAAGCCAGGTGGGTTCTTCTTGAATACAGTGGCTCATTGAAGGTGGCAATTTACGTTCTCTCACTGAGGGCCACTGTCCCTTATCCTTTCTCTCTTGGTTTGAAATACCCTAAACTTTTAGGGAAGCCCCAGAACTCATGAACCTTTGATGGTAAGAAGGCAGGGGAGGAGATGCTGGGTGTTACCAGATTTTGTTTGGATTTGCAAGGCGTATGTGCTAGCTGGTGGTGGGATGGCAGGTCAGCATGGTGGGATCAAAAGTCCTGGTTTAAGAGAATATCAATGTTTGTAGGCATTATGTTGCCCCTCCCTTTTCTTTGGTCAGCTTCTAGTAATATATATGGAAGAGAAATAGTGAAGCAACATCATTACTCTGATATCCCTTTCAAGTGCTGCATGAGGTCCCTCCCTCTCCCAGGCACAATTCCACGTACGAAACAAAGATATGGTCCTGACATGAACCTTTTGCCTTTATATAAAATGTTACCCCCAGTTGATTGGTAACATTCTTTGACTGCAAAAACCCACAATTCTACTCCAAAAGGAGCAGGAATGGAAAACAATAGGGGTTTGTGGTTTGCATTGATAACTAAAACTGTTGCTCAGTGCAACATTACTGCCAAAAAAATGTGATCAGAAACCTGCCCATTACCGGCCACCACCAGCCTGTGCAAAATGGGTTAGCAAGAGAGAAAAAAACCTCATGGAAATGGGAAAAAAAGTGGTCTTAGTCAACCAGGGGATGTGTGTTCATGTCACAAACCCACTGGGACTCGGTGGGAGCATCTCTAGTGAGGCAGGGCCTGGTGAGGAGCCTCTTGAAGCTGGTTTAAAGTTTTCCATGTGTTTTTGGCAAGGGATGGATCAGGCTATTATTGAATTCCCAACCTCTTTGCAGACATGGAGCTGAAGAAATTTGATTCTGTGAGAGTGGGTGTCTGTGCTACCATTGCCCAGGCTATCCTGGACCCACTGACAAAGCCAGACCTTGGCAGTGCAGCATTTGTCTCAGGCACTGAATCTGTTTTAAACTTCCCCAACAAAATCCTGTTCCTTTCTAGACAAGCCTCCTTTGTCTCAGTCAGTGCCTCCAGCAGGTTATCATGGTTCTTAGCTATTATTTTTAAGACTATTCACTTTGGCTCTCCTACTTGCTGCCCAGAATTCACAAGAAACCCTTTAATTTATTCTCCCTAAAATGAGATAAACCATGAGTGACCAGTCTCCCGGGGCTGCGCTGTTCTGTAGGGAGCCTTATGTAAAAGATACAGGGTACATCTTCAGCACCGTGTGTTGTTATTAATGAAGGCTGTGTGCGCAACTCTGTGTCCATCACAATGAAAATTTACCCTCATGTATCTCGTAAATCTCAGATGTAGATTTCACTCACAGCATTTTTGAATATTCTTTGATTATTTTTTTCACATTAGGGGACCATAACGATAAGTCCGTGCTCAAGTGAATATACAACTAGACCTCATCTGACACAAAAATTTGCTAGTTTTTCTTTTTGGCTTTAAAAATTTGCCTTTCAGAGCTATTCAACAAGATAAATGTTAATGAGAAAAATTTTAACAAGGCAAGCCCTGGCAGTGACCCCCTCGGATCTAAGCAGCGCTACAAACTCAGGGCAAGCCTGATGCATGAGGAACATCTTGCAGAATATCACTGGCCTTCTGTTATATCAGCGCTATAGCTCTAGAAACAAGGCTCTTAATGAGGAAAGATCAATCCCAACAGGAAAACCTGTGATATCTGACATCAGTAGACAAGCATCCATGCTGTACAAACCAACTCCCCCACACGCCAGCCCCCGCTTACAAAAAATAAAATAAAATAAAGTAAAATTGTGTCATTTTCTTTCAAAGTTTAAAGACTCGGGATCACTTCATGTAGCATTTAACTATCATTTCAGTCAGGCTTTTGAAGCTGTTTAAGTTCTTTTGTACCCGAGTTGTTTAATGTTACTCAGACAAGGTAAATCAAAGTCTAATAGAGTGGAAAAACAGTAAAGGCAGAAAATAGGTAAAAGATAAATCACACAGGAAGTTTTGCTTTTTTTGTGTTATTATATTCATTGAGATCAAAGTCCTTGTTTCAGCTCTAATTAACAAAAGCTAATGCAGATTGGAGACCTTCTGGCACTGAGCAGAGCCTTGGAGGATACAGTTGAAATCTTCTGAAGATTTAAATAATTAATATGACACCTTGAGCTTCGGATGGGAAAATAAAAAATAAAAAAAAAGAAGAGGGGGGAAAAAAGAGCCCCATGTTCAAGTTTAAGAACAATGCCATTGCCAAGTTTGATACCATTTGTTCTGATGAAAATGAGATGAGTAGACTGCACCGACTTCATTGTCTGGTACATTGGCAGTTCAGTGGATTGTTTCACCTTTTGTCATGCTAAGGGAGTCTTTTGTGCAGTACTTTGTTACCCCCAAGTCTGCCCCAGTTGAAGGAGGATAGAAAAAGGCAAATCTGCTTTAGGGACTTGGAGGATGGTCATTTAATGGTTTTTAATCCTCTTAATCCACGTAAGAATGGAGATCTCTGAGTGAAAATCCCATCCCAGAAGTCCTTATGATTCAAATGCCTGGCTCAGGAGACTGTCTTTTGAAAAAAAAATGCAGCAAAATATTCTCGACTACTGTGGCATTGTGGTTTATTTCTCTCTGGTTTTCCAAAGCTGTCTGATGCAATATAAGCAAAATGAAATGGAAACCTACTTCAAACCCTGTGAAGTATGAGAACAGAGAGTGCCCGGTGCCAGCCTGTGTATTTGGGGTACTCTGGTGACTCGTCTTGATTTCATAAAAGTGATAAGGACCCTCTTTTCTAATTGTCTCAACTGTATGCAAATCCACCCTAGATTTGGGTGTGCACTAATGCCCTCACCAAGCTGTTTTCCACTTGGATATTTTCTAGGTAAATGAAATCCTCTATTGAATTTGGATATAGATTACTTCTAAACTGTTGACATAATCATAGCTAAGCCTTTCTGCTGAGCTCATTATTACTTCATAAAAGCATGATTTCTCTTCTCCACCACCAAAAAAATATAAAAAAATCAATACGTCTAATTAGATAAGCCACTAAAGAACTGCTAAAAGGCAATTCTCATAAGTAAAATTAAAGAGGATCTGAAGATGGAATGGGCTTTTCTTGCTCTCAATCTATAGGCTTGACATTTGCCATAAGATGACTTTAAAATAATTTTTCAATTACATGCACAATGGGGCTTTTCATTTCTTTATGTAGTTCATCGCTTCACTTTTTAGAATGGGTTAAAAAAGAAAAAAAATACAGCTTCCAACCTGTAACTGACTATGTGACAGATAAAGAAAAGAACATGTTAAAAACGGTACAATTCCTTTAAAAAAACATGAATGAAAAAAATAAAGTTCCTACTGCAATGATTTTCATCTAGGTAGTTAGCAAATTATTTTAGCAAAATTGCATAACAAAACAATGCAAGGCATGTCTTAAAAAATTTCAGCTCATTAATGCAATGTTTTCTGTTCCAGTCAGTTCACTGACAGCCATTTCTCAGCATCTAGTCCTACAGTCCCTCCATGCCTCCGAAACAACAGATACAAATCCAGCAACTGGTTCCTAGGATTATAGTATGTTTTTTCTGACAATTCAACCTGCATAAAACAATGAGCTCTCTAAAGTAATTTCAGCTGGGTGTTAGAATTGACGTACTCTAATTCTTCTGTGAGAAAAACCGGGCATTATTTTGCTTTCTTCCCCACAGTTAACAGGAAAAGATAGGCTAGTGCTGCCGTCTGTTGCATCCCATAAAGATTTCAGCTGTCCCTTTGATAAAATTTCTGGTCTTCTGTCTGGATCACGTCAACATGTCATTTGAGGCCAGAGGGAGTCATTGGTGCTGTGTGCTTCCCCATTTCTTTACTTTTTACTCATACAGCATCCGTTTGATCCTCACCTTTACTGAGCTGAGCCCCACACGGGATGTGCACTCTTGTTTGGACCTCTGTGATGGTGCCGCCTGGGGACGAGGGTAGCACAAAACAGCAGCCTAGTGCACATTTGCCTTGGTCACTATGTCACTATGACCATGACTCTTCCTTGGTGAATGCCCTTTCATTTTTAACTCTTCACGTCAATTAGCAATGCTGTCTATCATCTGTGGCCAGAGCTGGCCTGCATCCCATGCTGAGTGTGGCCATAGTATGGTATTTCTTTCCTCCACCAGAAATATTAGCAAGATGTTTTACTGTGATGATTCTTTTTTTTTTTAAGCCTTACCTTCCTTGACCTTACCTTCACCTGCAGATGTTAACCCCTTAAAGCGACCATCATGCCTGCAAATGACGAATGTTGGGTGAAGATGTATGTAACAGAGGTCATTAGAAAGCTGAGGGTTTGCATTCAGTGGTGGAGGGTTAGTGACACTCAGGCTGTGATTCCCTGAAAGTAGCGTAGTATAAGACATACCAAACTAACAGCAACAAAATTAAGGACTGAGGTCAGGTGGGAAGATGGCTTTATCCTCTTAGGAAAATAGGATAAGCAGGAGTTAATTGTGAGATGTTTTAATCGTTATGGAAAGGAGTAATGAGATGGTAGAGAAATATTTTAAATAGGAAACTGAGGACATAATGCAGACATGAGGGAACTCCAGCTCTACTATTCTGTGCAGGGAGTAATAAACACATGGAATAAATTACTGGGAAAGGCTAATGAGGAAAAGTGTACAAATGACTGTCAGAGTCAACTAGCTTTTCTAGCTGGAAAGGGAGTTGTGGAGTAAGACAGAAAGACTTAATAGGGAAGAGAGAGAGATGAACTTCCAGGAGCCAAGTGTGTCATGCAAGGCCTAGACCTTCCTTGGCTATAGACTACTTTGAGTTCGCAAGAATTCATGGGCAGCTCCAGCAGTGTCAGCCTGCACAACCTGAGGTGCCTTTTGTGCTGAGTCCACCTTGGAGCCAGTATTTCCAGGATAGGAGCTGCTCTGGCCACCAGCTTCTGGCCAAACATTATGGCAGAATGTAACTATGGGAAGCGGCTCCTTACACATTTGCCAGGCTCCCTGTGAGCCTGATTACATAGTCCTTATATCAGCCATCTCTCCCCCAGGAGCCTTGCTTTTGTCTCTCTGGCCTCTGCAGCTCTGTCAGTGGGACAGGTTGGGGAGTGCCCCCAGGAGGGACCAAGCAGGGAGTCAAGAGCTAAAATGAGCACAAGTTTCACAAAAAAAAAACCTACACTTGAGACAAAAATGGGCTAATTCTCCGCCTGTGTCCTCTCTTTTCCTCCCACTGGTGGTGGTGGTGGGGTGGCAGGTGTTGGGGGTGGAGGTTCAGCATAATCCCCCATGACCCACGGCTCTTGAATAGGCCACGTTTATTCCTGAAGTAAATGGTTTTCTTTTCTTTCGGAGTCTGCAGTGTAGAGGCCATTCTGCAGCATAGGCTGGTACTATTTTTTTAATGGGATCTAATCTTCCCACAACGCTTAGTTACTGCAGTGTTAGGAAAGCTCAGTACAACAGTTGGTCAACATTCTGACTGAAAGCTACCTGCTTTAAAAAAAGGGTTTCAAAACTATTCTGGAGTGTCCTTTGAATACCAGCCCTTTTGGAAAGAAGTGATTTTTGTTCTCTGTTTCCTCTATGGGAGCCTTCATCTTGCTAAGGTGATGTAAATTAATAACAGTCCCTCTCTCCCCCCCAGGATGAGAACACAGTTTTTCCAGACTGCTCTTATTCTGCCTAGAAGCTGTCATTTTTAATGTGACTTTCCAAAGTTTTCTCAGCAATTCCCATTCCCTACACACTATATACTTCATAGAAATGCACATACTGTTCTTTAGACTGTTATATATTCAATCATGTGAATCATAAATTACTTAGTTCTCATGAAGATTACCTGTTTGTGACTATTTCTTTTTCTATTTTTTACATCCTTACCTGACAGGATTCTTTAAAAATGAACAAAACACAGTATCATCAGAAACATCTTGACAGAGACATGGGAGGAGATAGAGACAATAAACAGACATCATAGATACACATTATAATGCAACAAATTAGGGTCTGTCTCAAATCACTTTAAAGGATGGACAGTAGCCCCTTATTACCAAACTACAAAAGTAATAATAACTCCTTTCCCAGAGGTACCACTGCGATCAAGGAAAAGACCCCTAGTACTATTTTTATAGCCTTTGCTTGAAATGTTTTTGAAGGAAAACTCTGACTTCTAAGGAGTTCTGAAACTGTGTGGTGTCTCAAGACAGATCTTAATGAAATTTGCCGCTATCAAAACTACACTGCCTAGAATATGGCAGAGCCTATTAGGACTGCAATAACAACATTGATTTTAGGGATTTTCCCCTCCCTCCAAATACACTGCACACTTTTTTGATGTGTGAAGAGACTGAAGCTTCTTAAAAGATATTTTCAATGGGATAGTTCTGAAGACTTCAGATAAAATATTTCAACACAGTACCTGCAGGGACAGGAGAAATTGCTTCAGTTCATTTTGCCTTAGTTAGAGTCGTGTTAAATCAACTGCTCTTGGCATTTGCAGGACTTTGTAGACATTCTTTCAAAAGTGTTTGAAAAGCTTCAAATAGATGAAGGTCTTCAAAAGGCAACTAGCACATGGGACTGACATCAGTAATGCTCCAAAGACTGTCCAAAAGGGCCAATACATGATATAAATGGAGCTTTATTACCTTTTTTTTTTTTTTTTAATCTTGGATATGAGGCGTGTTCTGTCTTTGTTACACATTCCATTTGCTGTCAGGAGGATACCTGATACATAGCCTGATTAGTAGGAGACACGAGGGCCTGATTCTTCACTGCCTTGAAGTGGATATAGCTATTTTCATGTGACACTGCCCGTTTAACTAGTAATTTGTGAAGTTTCTCTATCAGGAGCAGTGAGAACACAAAGTGTCATGTAAATCAGATATAGTGACATCTGCTCCTTTTGCTACCTTTCCTTTTGGCAGTGTATAACATTGCACAGCCTAATATCAATTGAAAAGACCAGTGCTTCAGTCTGAGCAACTGCAATGTAAGCTGCACTTCTCAAGATGCGTAGAGGCAGGGATCTTGCCAGCCCCATCCATGCAGGCAGCTCCCATTATGTTTTAGCACATCTGTTCATATAAACAAGGATTTAGTGACTCAAATTCACAAACAGCAAGGCACTTGAATGGCTTTCCATGGGAAACACCTGTAATAGTATAAATTCCTAGAAGATATACAAGAGGATCTATTTGCTCATCCATACTTGTGTGTGGGCAATTAAACCGCATGTATTGTAATAAAGAGAGGAGAGCATCCAGCTATATTACTGCCTCTCTGAAGTGGGAAGTGTGGTACTTTCCTTCCCATTGGAGATCATCAACGACATCGATCAACAGCTTGAATGCCAGATGAAAATATTTTTTCTTCTGGAAAGGCTGTGCTCGCATAGGGAAGATGTTGACTAGATTTGTATCCTGGGGTATTAAGAGCTTCTTTAGACACCCCGTTGCCTGGCCCTGAAATTCACCTCCTAGAGCCTAACCCAGCTACTTCTGTGAAAAAGTGATTTAAAAAACAAGTAGGAACAATA
The DNA here is from genome assembly GCA_004320125.1 of Scolopax mira. Taxonomy (NCBI): domain Eukaryota; kingdom Metazoa; phylum Chordata; class Aves; order Charadriiformes; family Scolopacidae; genus Scolopax; species Scolopax mira. The sequence continues at coordinate 62,646 of BJBW01004043.1, read as the reverse complement.
TGAACACAGGAGCACATCTAACAGAGATGTTGCACCACAGTGCTGTGGATTTTTCTGATGGCTCAGCGTGCTAAACCCAGGTTTATCGCATCATTTCAGTCTTGTTATGAAGTGGGAGAAATACATACAACTGAAATAGGCTGGTGTGTACCTGCTTGTAATAAAGTTGCTCAGTAGTCTGTAAAGTCTGTTGCTTGTGATAAATAATCCTCAAAGTGGCATATTCTCATAAATATGCAGCCCTTGCTGTGCAACTTTAAAGAAAATCTTTTTGTCTCTTTGGTCATAGACTTAGAGACATACTTATTCTTGTTAGTGTAAGTCAGTAGATTTATACCAGGTATGAATGCGCATCGTAGATTTTTTCAACAGGGCAATAAAGAACTTATATATAATAATATCAGGAATGGCCTTTAAAATGTGTTATAAGAGTAATTTAAGATAAAAGATTCACCCAAAAAGATTTGCTTTCTTGTTAATGCTAATCGTATTTATGGACTGTTTCTATAGAGACCAGCCAGGTATTTTCTTTCCCTAGGAAAGCAATGACATCTTCACATTTTCCTATCAAATGTCTCTTTTGCATTTTGGGGCTTTGAAGCAGCTTTGATGGAGGTGTTTTCAAAGGGGATAAAAGCAAAAGGGGTTTTCTCCATGGTGAAGATGCCTGTTTGTAACCTCTAACCTGGGAAATCTGGGAAATCTGGGAAAGTTTAAACTGCAAAGAAAGAGGGCAGCAGGGATTGTTTCTGTTCATTCATTGCTCCTTAGTTCAAATTAAAATTTGCATACATAGTCCTAATTCTTTTTCTGCATTCAAGACATTTTTACTTTAATATAACCCTGACTGAAATATTTTCATAGTGCTGAGGATGACACTTTGGGATGATTCACCAATTCTTTAACTTTCAAAGAATGACAGAGTAATTCAGGTTGGACCATGGACCGTCTGCTCCAAACCTCTGCCCAAAGCAGGGACAGCTTTGAGGCCAGACCAGCTACTCAAGGCTGTGCCTGCCTGGGTCTTGAAATTTTCAGGGATGGGGACAGCACAGCCTTTCAGGGCAACTTACTCTGCTACCTGGCTGTCCTCATGGGGAAAAAACTTCTCCTTATACCCTGGCTAAATCTGTTGCAATTTTGCCTTTTGTCTCTTGTTCTCCCCCCATGAATGAAGAGCTTGGCTCCATCTTGTTGGTGACCCCTTGTAGGCAGTGGTACTATTAGGTCCCCCCACAGACACCCTTCCTCCCTGCTGACCCAGCCCAACTCCTACGAGGACTAGTGTTCCACTCCCCACCACCTCTTCCCCTGAACCCCTCCAGTTTGTTCATGTCTGTCCTGTGCTGAAGGCCCCAAAACTTGATGCACTATGTAGATGGCGTCCAATGAGTGGCCTGTAGATGTGACTAATCCCTGCTATGAACATGCCCCTGTTCATGCCCCAGAGTGACGTCAACCTTCATGTCTGGTAAGGTGCACTGTGGATACTGGCTGAGTTTGGTGTCCAACAGGGTTTCTTCAGTTCTTTCCAGTAGAGCTGCCCCTCAGCAGCCATTCCTGGCTCATTTGCTGATGTGTGAATAGTCCTGTGCTCCCACGTTTTTCATTCCCATCTTACACTCGACTCTTCTTTCTCAACACATCTTGCAGGCAAATAGCCTTTTTCAAAGCCCAGGCCAATTACCTGCGTTAATACTTTTTTCTTCTTTCTCTTGAAAGTGAGCAGCATATTTTTGGGCTTCTGTTCTAATGTTTTGGTGCCTCTGCCACAGTTCTTACTTGCATATCTGAAATACCTTATGAAAAGCCTTTTATTCATTTGAGAGTTATACTTGATATAGTTATCATCTCCATCTGACCTACCCACTGAATTTACTTCCAACAGCATAGGTGTGTGTTTTTTTAAAAAAAAAAAAAGAAAAAAAAGTGCTGCATTTATAAATCCAGCTTGAGTGATTCATCCTCCTTACACATCACTGACCGAATGTCACTGTGATCTCCTTGTAGACTGGCTGGACAGATAGAGTTATGCTCCCCTGAGGAGAAAGACTATGAGCTCCCCAGTGCAGCGGGGCTTTGTGGGAGAGACAAAGTAATCTGTTAGACACTGCAGTTCCATCTTCCCCTTTCTTCACTGCTTGAAGCGCAGCATCAAAGATAGGAAAGAAAAAAAAGTTCTGTTCCTACTCACCTCCCTTCCCAGGCTCACACTCTTATGATATCTGCCTGGAAATGCAGGTCAGGCGGGACATGCCGCCTTTCCTCTCTGTCACAGGAGCTATTGGCACCTACAGCCTCCTATATAAACCTGAAGGAAACCAGCATCTACCAGCACTTTGTGCTGCTTTTTGGTAGGCACTATATATTGCCCTAAAGACTGCCAGACAAGCACTTGTCATCATTAGTGTGTTTGACATAACAAGTCAATTGCATTTGGCATTTCTGAACAGAGGGCTGATCTGGATAAAAAGCCACTGGACTTCTCATGCTGAGAGTCCAACAGGTGGCTGTGAACCAGGTTTCAACTTTTTTTGCAGAATCACAGAATCATCTAGGTTGGAAGGGACCTTAAAGATCATCTAGTTCAACCATTAAAAAAAAAAAAACAACCCAAAACCACAAAAAACAAACACACACATCAACACTAAACCATATTCCTGAGACCATGTCAGTTTGTCTTTTGAATATCTCCAGGGATGGTGCCTCCACCACTTCCCTGGGCAGCCCATTCCAATGCCTGATAACCCTTTCAGTCTAAAAATTTTTCTTAATATCTAATCTGAACTTTCCCTGGTGCAATTTAAGGCCACTTCTTCTTGTCCTATTGCCTGTGACTTGGGAGAAGAGGCCTACCCCCACCTCTCTACAGCCTCCTTTCAAATTGTTGTAGAGAGTGTCTTCCCTCAGCCTCCTCTTCCCCAGACCGAACAACCCCAGCTCCCTCAGCCTCTCCTCATAAGACTTCTTCTTCAGACCCCTCACCTGGGGTCACCACCCCTCGTTGCCCTTCTCTGGACCTGCTCCAGCACCATAATGTCTTTTTTGTGGTAAGGGTCCCAAAACTGGACACAGCACTCAAGGTGAGGCCTCACCAGTGCCCAGTACAGGGAGATGATTACCTCTTGGGTCCTACTCACCACACTGTTCCTGATACAGGCCAGGATGTTGTTGGCCTTCTTGGCCACCTGGGCACACTGCTGCCTCATGTTCAGCCGACAGTCGACCAACACCTGCAGGTCTTTTTCTGTCAGGCAGTTCTCCAACCACTCTGCCCCAACCTGTAGCACTGCATGGGGTTGGTGTGACCCAACTGCAGGACCCGGCACTTGACCTTATTGAAACACATCCTATTGGTCTCAGCCCATCGATCCAGCCTGTCCAGATCCCTGTAATATTTAGCTATTTTTTTTTATTAATTGACTAAATATTAGAGGAAAAAATGTTTGACAGCAAATATTAACATGTCCCATAGTCACTTGAAAACTTATAAATTATGGCTTCTTTTTACTGACGATCATCTTTACCACTCTTATGACAGGTCTATTTGTTCAGAGGTTTTTAAACTGATGAGTCTACATTCCTAGCAGCCAGAAACTCTCTTTTTATTCTCCCTGCGAAATGGCTGCTTCCCAAGTAGGCAAGCTTAGGAAAGAGAGTATAATCTTGCCATCATTCTACATCCTGGGAAAAAGCTCATTCCCTTTGCTCTTCATAGACTCCCAGAATCAAGTGTTTCCTTGGCTGGCAAAAGGTCATTAGGATTATCAACCAAAATAACTTCCAGCTCAACCATGCATTAGACCCTTTGCAGCTTCTGACAACCAGGCCACTGCTGAAAAGTCATTGGGTTAAGAAGAGACAAGAGGAAAACATAGCTGGCTTGGTGGTTCAGTCTTCAACAACAATACTGAGAAGTGAAACAATATTAAGTCTCTGCAATGTTTTACAAGAGAAAGAGTCTCTCTCTTGTACTCATGAATGTCAGTTGAAATGACCTTTTAAAAGTGTCAGTATGTCATGGATCAGGGAAAAACAGGAAAATGTATTCTTTCAGATTGAGAATGTCATCAAAATGTTAGTCAGAGTCTTTGGATTTGGAAAAAAATTATCATCTTTGCCGCTTTGCTTCAAATGATGAAGATAGTAAAGTACTGCATTATATAAAGCACTGTAATTTGAAGCAGCAGAAGAAAACAGAGTTCAGGAGTTTGCAGTGCGTTGTGGTTTGATTGATCACTTTTTCTCTGTAGTACACATTAATGACTGTACTATTCCCATAAATTCTTCCTTTGACCTTTCTGTCAAAGTATGTATGACAAAACGACAAATGCATTTCTCACAGCTTTTGGCCCAAGAACAGATTGCGTATTACCCCTTGAGAGCCTGGGGCAGTATTGCTAATTTGCGGTAGCCTAAATCGTTTATTCTTCAGCCCTTCAGGATCCATGTTTAATATTGGTCCAATGTGTTGGACCAAATGTTTTTTGATAAATATTTATATTGCATGGAAATGTTCAGGTATTTTCTTTTTTGATTACATTGTCTCATGAGTTCCTGAATCTTTCCAAGTTAATTCTAAGCTATATGAAGAAACCCCTTTGGTAGATAGAGAAAAAGACCATCTTAAATTCTATGTGCAAATTTTATTTGAAATGAACATTATACTTATTAAATTTTATGCTAAAAGGCACCTTAAAATGAATTTTATTCATTTTCTTCCAAAGAAAAGATGCCTGTGAGCTCACATCTTCCACAAATTGTTGTGGTATGGACTGATGGAAAGGAAGACATGCTAAGAATTGATGGTGCAGTGCTGTTGCAGTTGTAGACTGTTATGGCAAACACCAATTTTTATCCAAATTGAGCAATTGATCTGTTTTTCATGCTTGCTGGATGAGATTTCAGAGCAATCTGTGGTATGAATGCTGTAGACTTGTGACTAGGTGATCATAGCCATGTCTGTGCATTCGCATGAACATGCTGCCCGACACACCCAAATTCACACAGAAAATGATTTGGGTCAGGGAGACTTGGAGCTTGGGAGACCAGTGACTGAGCAGACCCGGGCAGAAGGTGGGTCAGTGCTCACCATCCCAGGTAGTACCTGGCTACCTAACCCAGCAGATCTACTCACTGGACGCCTTGCTGTGTTTGCTGCTGTGGCACACTGATCTCCAGATCATTTTCTTCTGCTAGGAAAAAATGAACAACAAAGGCTGGAAAGTTTATTGTGAGTCTTTGATTTACTGATAATTAAAATGCAGCTAATTTAGATTGTTCAGATATGAAGATACACTGGCCGTATTAAAAGTTTACAGATGATGACTCATGACATGTGGCAACAGGATGACTTTTGGTCTTGTTTTGGTATCTTTCTTTGGTTCTATAAACAGTACAGTATCAACTAATGTAGGTAATGATATACAGAGCTGATTTCTTATGAGGAACTTCAAATAAAGGAGACAGATCTTCAGATGGATCTGTACTCAGATCTGGCAATGGTGCTGTTAGTTTACATGAACTGAGAGCTTCACTCTGATTTTTGTTGAGGAAAAACTTCAGTGCCAATAGCATTAAATATTAACCTCAGAAAAGGCTTCAGAAAAGTGATGTGTTGCCAGCTGATGCCTTTAACAGATTTGTCAAGAGGGCATTGGACCAAAAGTAGTAACTGATCTTTTTAAGGTCTTAGTAACAGTACCACTGCTTTGATGTTGGTCCCTTAACTAGAAAAGCAGTGGTGAAAATGGTATTTTCAAGGGTAAACTTGAGCAATTCAGTAATAAGGACAAAGTAAAGTACACAAATGCTGGAGATTTCCTGTTGGAATAAAAATGAAATTGCAGAACTTTCAGCTGGAAACTAAACATGCAACGGTAGAGGTTTCAGAAGTCCCAACATTCGCTTTGGTTTGGCTGATACTTAGTTTCAAGAAGCCAAAAGGAGGCAAAAAATATAAGTAGGAAGTCACTACGATATTTCTTATCTAGTGAACTCATCTCTGTCCAAAATGTGCCCCATATGATAAAAAGTGGCAGAAAACCATTTGTTGGTATCTAAAATAGCGCTGGCAAGTCTTAAAACTTCTAAGAAGCCTGAGACCTGTTTTGGATTTACATTTTACTTTCAGATGTGCACAGTAAGTTGTGCATGAGATAGAGAATGGAAGTTATACACAAATTCAAATTATGCAGTGTAGTTTTAAGGAGCATGAATACAATTTTACAGTTGATGTAGATGTCTGAATGCATTGGCATTCAAGGCACATCCATATTTGCAGTGCTGGGCAACAATCTAACACTTTAAAGCACGAAAGTGCATAATGCAAAAGGAAGATATTTGAAAAGAGAGGTAAACTGACTAAATGATAAACTGACACCTGGAAATGTATCTCTGTTTTGAATTCTGATTTCTATTAAATTAAGTCCTGATTCCTGTTTAGTGTTATCATTGGGTGGACAATAAACAAGAAATAAGCAATTATTGCACCTAATGAGCAGAGAATAATTTCTTTTTCCTGAAAGAAAAGCTTGTGACTCTCAGATATAACTTCCAAGGCACTTCCAAGATGGACAAAGGCTGTAAATGACACCAAAGATACTTTGCTGCTGCAGCACATGCAATGGGGATGAATTGGGACAATGAAGAGACACTTAAGAAGGGAGAAAATGGATTCCTTTCAGTCTTACAAGTCAGTGTCCTGGGACATTTCTTCTGTCTATTGAACTTGCCTGTTCAAATATAACACATTGCTCCATAAATAATTCAAAGAAGATGAAGAACAGAAGAATCAATTGGTATTAGGGAGAGGGAATATTTTAAAAAAGAGAGACATTTCAGTTTACATTGCTGACTCCAGGAATAATAAAAGCAAGACTGTTTTGGGACAAAATGTGGTGGGTTTAACTTCTGGTTTTGGTTACTAAACACTGTAGGGCATTGACAAAAATTTTACAAATGCAAAAATAGGTGAGTTCATTATTCATGGCAATCCCTTTAATAATAGACAGAGTATCCTGTAAGATGGTGACCAACAGCTTCCAGCAGAAACATCCTTCCAGATGTTACCTACCAAGCCCACTAAAATGAAGAGACTGACTTAAACATAGTATGATTTTTAAAAGTAATCATATATGAGCATTTTTATTTGCCTGATGATATCTAAGTCTTTTTTTGGAGTTGTGATTTCAAGCTTTTCCATACAATCCTGAGGGCTAGAAGCTTCCTTTAATTTAAAGTTGAAATTTCCATTTAAGTAATTGATTCCTGGAACTGAAGCTTTAAGAAAAGCGCTAAATGCCAGAAGGCTTGGAATAAACTCTCGAGAGCTGATAACACCGAGATTTATATGAGAAAGTGCCATTTGTTGCTCAGGGATTTACTTAGTGATGGAATTTTAGGAGCATGGAAAGATGCTTTTTAGAAGTCAAATTCAGTCAAGAAGACTTCACATGTGAGAGAGTAATAATAATGGTAATGACATAAATATAAAGTCAAAGAGAGCTACCAGTGACGTAGAAGATAATTAATTCACAGTGTGAATTAATTTGCTGTTTTGACTGTGTCAATAACTGCTTGCAACAATCTCAGAACTATATTTTCTTGACTGAGACCTTCATAATTTGGTCTCCTAGCATGGTGGGTCCACTACAGAAGTGAGTCTTGCAAGTTTTAAGAGGATTGAAGGGTGATGTGCCAGAAAAAGATGTTTTCTGTGATTGCTCTTGTTATTAAATGCTCTTTTGTACATGTACTTTTTTATGGACATTTCTGTTAAAAAAATATATTCAGAATTTCCTTGAAACAAACCCCTGGAAATTCTTTAGTTCCTGGCAGGAAGGAATACAGCATCTTCAGCAAATTGATTTTTTTTTTTTTTATTTAGCTAAAATATAAAATAACCACCAAAAATAATTTTTTTTTCCCCATAGAATTGTGCAAAATAAAACCACAGGCTCTCCTTTCAGACAAGCTCAGACTTAAAAAACTTCCTCTGCCTTCTTAAAACCTAGTCCATCTCAGATTTTCTGACCTCACTTCAAATACCATAAAGCTACAGGCTATGTTGTTATTCTGGTTATGTGTGGACTCCAGGTGAGTTTCTCCACTTTTGGTATCTGAAATTGCGCAACACATCACACTGTAGTTTGTTCCTTTTGGTGCTGTTTCTAATGTGAGTCCTAGGGACCTCTGAGCTTCAGAGACTGTGCAGGTACCCCACGATCAGCCTGGCTGTGGGCAAGGGCAGCCAATCCTGGCTGTGGGGACCATGCAGAGGACACACAGGAGCACGAGTCAGGAGACAGCCAGGTGTCCCAACCTGGACCATTGAGGGACCATGAGGTCAGGAGTTATTGTGGTGGATTCTGAGGTCTGCCTGTATTTCTGGAGGTGTAAGTCCCGACCAGAAATGAGAATGTGATGTGGAATGTGCTTGTCAGAATAATCGTGGTAAGAAGCACATCGTACCCTGGGCAAGTGCCTCTAAACAGCAAAGGTGATGGAAGCGCTGAGGGAGAGGATGAAAACAGTGGCCAAGGATCAGTATGATTCCATCCAGGTTGTGGTGGTCTAGGTGACTGACTGTCATATCATATTATGGCCAATAAAACTTTTCACAATTAGGAGGAAAAAAGTTAGCTTAGTCAGCAAGTCTTGTGTTTCAAACTTTTGATCTGATCATTTATGGATATCCCTAGCCTTTAGGATTGTAGAAATAACAGTTCATACTCTTCTACATATTATTTGTATTCTGCACTGGAAAAGGAAAATAAAGTTTCCTAGTTTTTAGCTTACCATCATTTCTCAAGCTTGCATGAGCCAGTTATTTGGAATTGACACTGAAGTAAGCTGGAATGAAGAAACTCTCCTCTTGGCACCTGCAGAAAAGACTAGCCCTGCCAAGAGCTGGATTACTGCTTTAACAACAGCTAGCTTTTTGTGCTCAGAAAGTGACTTCCTTCATTTCACCCACTTGACTTTAAAAGAGCAGCAAGTGTGTACTTGTTTAAGGACTATTTTAATTAAATTTGATTGTTTTAATATATTCTATTTAGGGCTAAATATAACTTGTGATAATTTCAAATTTAATTGTAAACAGTTTGCTTGAGAAGAAGAAAATGCTGTCTTTAAAATGCAATTAAAACAAAAGTGGGCTTTTTTTTCCTACATGTTTTTAAATCATTCTTGCTACCAGGCAGAAGATCAGTATTTTTACAATGGACTTGGTAGTAAAAGGTTCCCCCAAACACCTGACCTTAAGAGCTAGGATGATTTCTTCCCCTCTTGAAGATGGAGACATACTTCGAGCAGGCAAGGTCTGTGTTTGTAGGTCAGGGAGTAAATGTCTGGTCAATAGCATACCTGGAGTGGTGCAAGGCTCTCTGGGATGCTTCTTCAGCTCTGAAGAATGATTAAAAACAGTTCCTCTCTCTTTTACCATGTCTTTTAAGGGTGAAAAAATGATGGCAGATATTACTTTGTCGAAGGTGGACAGTCTGAGTGACCCTGAGTTTGGCCCAGCATAGAGTGCTTCCACAGGGCAAAGCACTTGCCCGGTACAAGGAAGATTTGCTGTGGACCATCTCAGGGAAGATGAAGGGTGGTGGAGGCAAATAAGAAAACAACAGGCTAAACCAATGGATTTCTTTGTCAGCAAGAAGAAACCTTGAGGAGCAGCCCAGGTGGCAGCTGCTGGTTAGCTGCCCAAGGAGAGGACCATAAGCAGCAGTCCCACCTTCTGTGGGATGTGAGAGACATCGGGTAGCAGCAGGACATCTACAGAAGTAAAACCAAACACAAATGAAGGTGAAAAACAGGAGTACCCTGGAAATGTCAGGGTGCTGGCATGGTGTGAGTGGCGTGAACATGTGCTCACAGCCAGCATTAAAGGCAGGAGCAACACCAAGTCCCAGGGCAACCTCCCTAACCTCCAAGGATGAATTCGCAAAGGGGCAGAAACAAATTCCCCACTCAACTCAAGCTCAGAAAAGTTGGGAAAAAGGCTAAAGGATCAGTATATTGGAAGTGCTGTGCCCACATCTGCTATTGCATCTAGAGATGCTTTTATTTCCAGGGAAAGAAAGGGGATCTGTGGCAACTCTACAGCCTGAGCCAAGCCTCACAGGTCTGCCAGGGCCACCCTGCCAGGCATTATGGACACACCTTAGATTAAGCTACGCACTAACCAGCTCTGGCTGTGGTAAGTCAGTAGGTGGTGGCTCACAAATTAAACCAATAAAAGTTTGTTAGAAGAAAGTATTCAGCAATTTGCATCAAGCTGGGAGAGGTCTGCAGGGAGGAAGTGTTTGGAGAAGGTGTGGTGAAATCAGCCTGTAGGTACCTGGGTATGGTGCTAGAAGCAATTGAAGTGCTATATTTGTTTTCTTACTAGGAAACCAGCTCAGCTTTACAAGCTCAGAGCCTTTTCTGTTATTTCCCCAGTGTGCAGTACAGGACATAGCAATCACCTCAGTACCTTCCTTGTGCAAGTTGCTGCAAATGTCCCATTACGTTTCCCCTGTACTTTTCAAGGTAATGCCAGTAATTTCTTCAGTCAGAACAGGCCTCCCCTCTATTACAGTGAAATGAACAGATTTCCTTTATGCATGCTTTTGCTAGTCCAGTTTCGGGGAGCACCCAGGCTTGAAATGAGGTAAAAGCTTTAATGAGTGCTAGAGCCGTCTGGCTGATTTTAAGAGGTTTGCAAAGCTTTAATCCTTCAGCTAGACACTTAAGGCATACTTCTGTCACACTCTATAAGCTGTGAACTGAGGGAGCTTTGCTGGATGGGGAGGGAGCAAAGGCAACCAAAGCTCCCATCACTCTGATACGGCTCCAAAAACTGAAGCAAACCAGGACTGTTAGCGCCACGTGCCTGCTGATTGATGGGTTACCCTCTCCAGGCACTGGGGACTCGGGGGACACAAAGCCTATTGCAGACCCTTTGCTGACCCCAGTGGCTCTGCTGAAGTTGCCTGTGTGCGTCACGCCGCTGGTGCTTGACAGTGGGTGTAGTATTTGTTAAAAGAAATGTGGCAACTGGACTGGGATGAAATTTCAAACCAACCAGTTGTCTAAGTCAAACACCACCTTATTCCAGACTTGCTTATTTATGGAATAACAGAACTTACGGTTTTGCAGAAACCTTGACCATACTGGTGCAGGTCTCCTTTTCCCGCGTGTTTCTTTGCACAATGCTGCTTGGCCTGTTTTGTTTCTGTTTTAGCTCTGCTACTCCTGTTTCATTTAAAACTCCTTTTGCTGAATCTAGGGAAGAGAAGCTTGCTGCCAACAGTGCCATAAAGCTGAGACAAACAATTGTTAAATGCACAGAGTAAGCAAGCTGGGAAAATGGGAAGAAGTTATGTTTTCTTTTGATCTTTCACTGCTTTTAGGACAGTCATATTAGTAATAAGCCCCACATATGAAGTTGATGGAGTTCTTTTAGTTACACAGGATGTAATTGTCTCTGTGCAATACTGAAGTGAATCTCTAAGACATTACAAATTTTCATGGTCCGGCCACCAAAAGGTCACATTGACCTATAGCAAAAGGCAACTCAGCAAGCTGCATGGGACAGCCAACTTAGGTGGCCCGTTGAGACACAGATGGAAGATACAGAAGGAAGAAGCAACTTAGCTATTCAAGAATGGAAAAGACTTGGGTCCCTGAAATTTTGATTTGTTCACTTAGGAACATTGGGAAGAAGCGAGGGGGGAAGGTACAGAAATTTATCAAAGTGAGGGAGGCTATTTCACGCTGAAAAAACATTGAAGAGGGAAATAAAGAATAAAGCAGACAGGGAAGAAAGTTGACATCACTGACAGAAGAGGGAAGTTAAGACAGTTCATTATGTGGGTTAAAGCCCACTAAATTTGGCCTTGATGGAGTTAAAATGCTTTCGGTGAGATCTCCCATTTTTGATGAGTTTTCTCTACAGAACAGTGCATGGCTCCTCCTCTAAGCAGCTGGGATGAAGGCTGGATTGGCATCTCACAGGATTTTTGGATCAAGGAGTAGCTATTTAAACTTGGTGCTTGTGAAGAAAGTTACAGAATCAGGCCTGAAAAGAGGGCAGAAGTCATAATGTTCAAAATGAGATTTTAAGATTACCATTTTTAATGAAACAAGTTGTTCAGTGTTTTCTTCAGCTGATCAATACTTACTCACCCCTTGTAACTCTTGTTTTCTCTAATATTCCATAATCAAAAGAATGGAGGGAAAAAAAAAAGAAGAAAAGAAAGGGAGAGAGGTGGAATAAAATTACAAATGACCTGTTCAACCTCAATTTTGAGTAGTGTCCAAATTGTAAAAATATGAGTAATATGTTTCCCTTAAGAATAGTTTTCAAAATATTTTTCATGGTTTTCCTCTTTTTTTTTTTTTCATGGAAAAGTTGTTAGCTTTCATACAATGTTGATTACCTTTGCATTTTCTTCTTTCCTCATTGCCTTTGCAAAAATAGTACAAACAATTAAATAACATGTGGAAGACTGTCTGCATATTTCTGCTTTTTGCAGAAATTTTTTTGACCTTGCAACCTAATAGCCTCTTTGCAATAGAGAATGCCTTGCCCTTTGTTCCTGCAGTGAACTGTGGCTTGTCTAATCTGCTTTCTGGAAGTTAAAATGAATATTTAGCTTTCCAGAAAAAAACACCAAAGCTGAAAAAAAATAAAATAAAAAAAACCCCAATAACCCACAAAAAGGTCCCAAGGCTATTTTGTCCCTGTGGATCTTCTGCTTGGGGATTGTGAAGACTATATCCACACTATAGTGAAAAAGTGGGCTCGGAAGTGACAGTCATCATGGGATACTCTGCCTCCCGCTTGCCCTGCTTCCCACCCAAGTAATGGCCTTATGGCTGTAGAAGCACAACTGTGGATGATTTGAGACCTGAGTAGCACGAAGCTATATTGCTAGACATAACATCTGCAGAACCCTCTGTGCTCCAAAAGTGCACGCCAGACATGCCTGACCTTTTATATCTTAACTGGCTGACTCTACTACCTTCACAGTGGGATTTACAGACAGCCTCTGGGCTGAAGGTGTAGACAAACCCAGACTGGGATGGACACATCTCAGATGGGATGGCCTGTGTGTTAATCAATGCTCTTCAATGCATGACAGTGGCTGGTTGAGGACATGCAAAAGTGCTGCTTTGTGAAGCAGAGGCAGTGCATGGTTTGCTGAGTCAATAAAATCTGAAGTGTAAATTTTTCCTCTTGTTTCCTGAGAATGAAGCATAGGCATGACAGAGTGACTTATCTGTCCCAAGATCTATTGCCTTCTACTTTTTCATCTTCAGCCCTTGGTGTCACTGGGTTTGTTCTATTAGCCTACTGCTGTATTAGCACTGTAAATGTTCTTTCTGGTTCCTCTGTAACTTTCACAGCCTCCTTTAGTGAAACCATTCCTTAATATAAAGGTTTGATAACTGACAAGCCTTTTTTTCTTTTTTTTTTTTTTCTATTTTTCCCTAGGGCTTTTTCTTAAGACCTAAGTCTTTGTATTTTAAGTTTCTTTGGAGGATCACACAGGGTATTGTCCCTGACCATCAGGACTTAATTGTAGAATCATAGAGATGTGGGGTTGGATGTGACCTCAGCTCCTGTGTTAGTCCCTTAAGTCCCAGTGATAGTATTAATTAATTGAGATATGCATCTGTGGTGTCCATTGTGGTGTCTGCTTGCAGCACAGGTAGTTTAGAGAAGGATCAAATTGTATTTTTCTTCCAAGGAAGGAGCATATAGATTTCCTAGGTATATTTTTGGAAAGATTGAAAATATATTAAACATGCAGCACATATTTTTATATTTTTTCATCCATCAATTTTATTCTTATCCAGTGTGAAAACTGTCAGGCTGATACTTAGACTAATCTTCCAGGCTGCACACATCACCTGTAAATCACTCTGCTTCAATAGGGAAACCATTGGTTTGGGGAGCACTGGTGAGTATTTTTTATGGGCCGCCTTTTCCCTAGATGCAATAATCTGCCTGTCTCATCAGAGACACACTGGCATAACTGACATACGCTGAAGTGGCTGATCAAGAAAGGCTTGCTATGAGGCAAGGTGAAGACGGGAGCTTGCACCCTCTCTGTCAGCTGACACGGGATGAGGATTCTCACTTCCTGTTGCAATGTCTAATAATGTATGAAAGATCAAGCAAAGAGAAACGATAATTCACAAAACACATGAAATGGGGGAGAGCCACAAGTTGGTGGCAAGCACATCAACTCTACTTTCAAAGTATATTACAGAATGGATAATCTACATGTTTTGAAAGATGGAGTGCAACCCACAAATATTTAACCCCCAAAGCTCAAGCGCTGTGTACAGGAGAAACATCAACCTGTTTAATTCATCCTTCACAAAAGAGAAGTGTTTCCGTGCCTTTACTTCATCTGTTTTTTCTTTTAATTCCTTTGAAAAGCTATTTCACAGTCTCAGTGCTTTTACCTGATGCTCACTTTGAGTATCTGTATGTTATTAGAAAACACTCCTCACTCAAGTAGCTCGTATATAATTTTGGTCTCGGTGTTTACAACCTGCAGAGGTTTGTATTCCCTTTATATTCATGCTCCTGCAACCTCTTTCCAGTAAAATTCTCCTCTGTCAATCTTCTCCAAGACCATTGATTTCCATGAGTTTTTGAGCTATTCCTTTTGCAGAAGAAAATGTTTTCTGTGGTCGTCTCATGTGTTTGCTGTAGGACGTATTTGAGTCTCAGATTTCATATATATTAAAAATCATCATTAATATGAAACAGTTGATATTTAGATTTTTGTATGTAACGGTGGAGGCATGTGGAGGGACTGTACCCAAAAGCCAACCAGGCCAATTTCTGATCTAACTATTCGAGCCACATGGCAAAGTTGGGACCCCAATGTGCTGCGGGAAATGGGGACCATTTTCATGTGTGGGTATATCCTAGAGAGAGTAGTTCAGGAATATATTTTATATCACTGGTTTTGTTCTACTGATTTTGGATGAAGGGTTTGTGCAGAATTAGAGAAATCCCTCAAAATTTTAGATTGGTATGTTAGTAACATTTGGGGCCAATAACTAGACAAAATAACAAATAGCAAAGGTTGTGAGGAAAGCGATGGTTAATTGAGCATGGGAAGAAGTGTAGGTATTTATTTCTTTGTGAGGATTTAGATCGCATGAAGAAATTATTGACAGAATGTTACAAGAGGAGAGTTTGCCCACTGCTGCTCAGCCAGATGATATGTGCTAAGCCAGGTAGAGGATCACCTCAAGAGACCACTTCCATGTTGCTGCTTGCTGGGGTCCATGAGATGTTTCGAGCCCCCAGCCAGTGTCCCCCCTATGGTGTTAATACCAGTAATGGCAAAAGCATTCTCCAGCTACATGCATCTCTTCCTTTGGAAGATTATGGCTTTTTCTTTACTTGGAAAGATAAGAAAATCTTTCTGCTAATATTTTCTCTTAGGTAATTACCCCAGTTCACATATTGTTAAAACCACAGACCCATGTCCCTGCCTGTGATGTGAAGACAAAGACTTTTTAAGGTTAAAAGCGTGAAAAGGTCAGAGCAGAAACAAAGTTAGATACTGTTAGGGGATTTTTAAGGTTAGACGACCCTACATCAAAGAGGCCCTTAAACTAGAATTAGAGTTCATTTGCATATCTCTCTGGCAGGAGAATGAATGGGTGAGAGGCGAAAAGATGGGAGGTAGAAGGACTTCAGTGACAGGAAAGGGATGGAAAGCAGAGGATGAGTATGAATTCAGAGATGCTAAAAAGGAGTAGAAAGGGAAAAGGAAAACAGTGTTTCTGCCACTGTAAACATGTATTTGTTAAGCAGGTGAAGGGATTTTGCAGGCAAGAGTCACCTCCATGAATTAATATGAGATTTTACAACAAAGAAGTAGGCAGATGCTGGTGTCTCTGAATGCACAATGGTCCCTGACCAAGGGGAAAATATACGTCTTTCCACAGGTCTATGTGCAGGCTGGGGAGTCTCTGTGTAGCAAATGTCCACATACTGCGGAATTATCAGGGATACTTTGAGGTCTAGAGAAGCATGCGGCTAGAATGAGGGCGGATGGTATTTCCCTGAAGTTGTAGAAACACTTTCATGACTGGCATGAAGAATATGCAGAATAGAAGCAAGAGATGATCCCCTGGACTTCACGCTGTTTGAGAAGGGAAACAAGGTTTTTCATTAAACACATTCAGCATGGGAAGAATGCGCTTTGATTACTCCTAATTTTAGCAAGAAGGATTTTTCCACTCAGTCAGATTGTTTTGGATGGTCATGATTAGTTGGAGGTCTCACAACTGAGTTTATTACTGCACTCTGGGAGGACAGGTAAAGAGCTAGGGTTAGGAGGAATAACTCAGGTCTGGTCTGCAGGGGCTGGGTTCATACATCTGCACATGCACACATGTGCATGTACACACACAACCACAGAAAGCAGCGAGACTCAGCTGAGGGCATTGCAAGAACATGTAGAGGCTCCGAGGGGGAGGGGGATGAAGTTCAGCTGAGCCGAGTTTGCTGGGGTAGGGTGGGTGCTTAGAGCATACATGCCACCATCATGAATATTTATTGAATCAACCCCCTCATACCTAGGCGTGCTGGCAATCATCCTCCCTAGATCCACAATTTACGCCCTCCTGCCACTGACTGCACATGAGCTGAGACCCCATTTGGCAAATTTCTTTTGAAATTTTGATTTATATGCTCCTAAAAAATCTTTATTACACTTCTCCCTTCCAGACAATTTACTTTGCTCAATATGTTTGGTTGTTGTGGTTGGGGGTTTTTTTAAGTTTAATTCCTACTTTCCATTTTTCAGTATTTATTATGCCACATTCCCATGGGGCTGTGACTGGCAGGTGGGTCACAATATACATAACTGATAGGCCCATCTGTCTTCCTTTCACTGCATGCCCCCCCCCACCCCCCCTTCTTTTTCTTTCTCTCTCTCTTTCTTTCTTTCTTTCTTTGCATGTGTCATAAACTGTCAACTATAGGCACAGTCCTGCATGAGGACTAACAGACAGGTAGCAGCAGCCTGAGAGAAGACTATCAGTATATACAGGGGATTTAGTCACTTCTCAGTAGGTTATGAAAGCAAACAGTGATAGCTCTAACTATTTCTCCTCAGTATTTAGAATGTTTATTGTCCATAACGCATGGATCAAATAGAAACAGAGCTGTGCTTTTGAGAAAAGTGCGAGAAACATCTTCATTTTCTGTTCCCTTTTTTGTTCTTTATCTTGGTTCTTTATCCTCCAGCATAAGAACTCCCTCTTTTCTTAGGCTCCCCAATACCCAAGGATTCCAGTGCTGGAGAAAAAAAAATAGATGCTAATATGCTCTGAAAAAGCAATCAGCCTCTGAAAAACAGTCCGCCTGGCTTCTGTTCTCAGTAATGCTTCCCACCTGAGATTTTGGGAGCTCTCAGCTTGGTTATGTGCCCGGTTTTTAATTTTAGTAAAGGAAAAGTGAAAGTTCAAAGTGCTGCGACAGCTGTTCGCGGTGGAATGCAAGCGAGGGCTTGCAGGGACCGGGGGCCAGCAGGGTACCGAGGGTCCCGATCCTGGCAAACACGTGGGGTGCACTGGCTGACACCGTGGCCGAGCAGTGTGGCAGAGGGTTAAGGTCCCAGTAAGGAAAACACAGCAACTGCCCCCGTCCTGCCAGGCCAGGCACTCGTGGGATGTGCGACGCCAGGGTGACGCAGAAATCTGTGGCTCCCAGTCAAGCATCAGGGCTAGTGGCGACACTTGCCATCAGCTGAATGGCAGTCAGCCATTTCTCACACTCTTCCCTTTCTCTGTGTATTATGCTTTGTGGCACGTTCTGCCTTTTGGTTTTTACCTTGGTGTTGTTTTTAACTCGCATCCTTTATTGCCATTTTACTCAGGAGCCTCCAAAAACCGAAAATGGAGAGAGTCATCCCACATTTTTTCAGCTCCTACTAAAGAAAAAAAAAAAAAAAAAGCAATGAAAAAATCCAGCGGCCTGTCTTTAACCTTTGGTAACCCTGACATTCTTTGCACTAAAGTGTCTGATATTAAAGCAGATTGCTTTCATGCCTACATAAGTAATATCATATGCTTCACATCAGCCTATGCTCAGGCTAGCTGAATTCCCACTGTATTATTGCCTGTGAATGTACACTCTGTGCATACTAATAATGGCCTATCTGAACCAGCTTGCCTTTCAACTATTTGAAAAGGAGTTTTATTGGTTTGTTGGATGGCTATGGCATAGGAATATTGTTTAATGAATGGTGGTAATGCTTGTGCCTATTAATGCTTGGCATGTCGTGCCAGAGAGGTAGAGCTGAGAAGAGTAACAGCCTGAAAAGCCTGCTAGAATTACTGAAGAAATGGTGTCCTCCGTCCTCCGACAGCTGCTAACCAAGATCACATCCGATCTTGGTATTGTTAAAGAGGACTTCTAAATTTTGTTTTGTGAGCAATGTGTTTGGACTCTTTTTTCTTTTCTTTTCTTTTCTTTTCTTTTCTTTTCTTTTCTTTTCTTTTCTTTTCTTTTCTTTTCTTTTCTTTTCTTTTTTCTTCCCTCCCCTCTCCTCTCCTCTCCTCTCCTCTCCTCTCCTCTCCTCTCCTCTCCTCTCCTCTCCTCTCCTCTCCTCTCCTCTCCTCTCCTCTCCTCTCCTTCCTCTTTAGACAGTAGGTGTTAAAGGAAAATCCATCAGAAAGGAGAACTTTAATACCAGTGTGATTTACTGGGATTGTCAGGTGGCTTGTGTTTGTGCAAGAGAATTCTTTTCTGTCCTGCCAGTATTGCCTCTCAGGTCTCTCTAATCCTGTCCAAATGCTTCTCCTTGAGATCTTTCTCTGTTTCTGCAAACACATTCCAGTGTTAGAGTCGGCTCTGTTTCACAGGGGACATAGCCCAGGTTTCTGCACTGTGAAGCAATAGTCTTGTACGTAAACGCAGAACCTATGCTGTTATTTTGGGGATTCTCTCCTTTTTTCCTTCTAAAAGCCTGTGTGTGCTGAATATAATCTTGCAGCCCACCTTTTGGGGAGTTTCAAGATGGTTTTGTTGTCTCAGCTTCCTAAACCTAAATTTTCTCCCATTAGAGGTGCACTGCCAAGTAAAATGAGGCCCACTCTCCTACCCACCACATTGGGAATTTGCCTGTGCTTAAGATGTCTATGAAGATGCCTCACTTTTGACCTTCTTTCCATATACAGGGCTTGTGTTAACTTCCATAGCTCATTATTATTTTGGCAGGCTTCATCAAGGCTATATACATACATATATATGTGTGTATGGTATACATAAGATACTTATGTGTTCTGGCAAGAATCTTTCCTGCTGGAAATACAAGTTCCATCGTTTAGAACTAGGAAAGTATAAAGGTATAACATCCTCCTTGGTCCTCTCTTAGGCAATAGCCAATAACAGCTTTTTTGGGAAAAGATGGGGAAGTAGGACAACCACAAAACAATCTTCTTCATGACATTTTTCCCAGGTTCCAGCAATCTGTGACTTGGAGACTTCTTGGGCTTCTTCAGCAAGGGTCATCCTGTTCTGTAGGTAGCAGTGGATCTATCCATAAATTCCTTTTTTAAGCCATTCAGTTAGGGGTAGTGTTAAGCCTACTTTGTTATCACAATCACTAAATAGGGGAATAGGTGAAAAAACAAACTCTGCAGAATTAAACATGATCATAGTATCCTATAGTGTAGCCTCCTGTCACTCTCAGCATATGGATGTACTGACCAAACAGGAACGTTTCCAGTCTTGATCTTGAGTGTAAACCACAGGTAAAATCCCTGTATTATCAGCTCAAGTAAGAATCTTGATATATTTCTTGTCTTCTTTTCAATAAAGTGCCAATGATGCAGTCCTAGAGGTAGAATATTAGCTTTGTTTGACAAATTTCAGGTCCAATATTGTTTGTTGCGGTGGCCTTTTAAGAATTGATAGACTTTGGTGAGGGAGGAGGAAGAGTTGGTAGATGAATGGGCCATGAGATTACTTTCTGATGTTGAAAAAGGAGCGAGTGTAATTTTTTTTTGTTTCCTCTACATGAGCCAAATCCTAACTGCTCTTCATTCTGTGATGAAGTTTCTATTGTGTAAGTAATCATATGGGCATATTTAAGTACTGGGCTTTTTTGAGTTAAACCCCATTCAGACTGTTATGACTGTGTTTAATCTTTGAAAGACGGGTGGGGAGGGGGAAAGCTGTTCTTCAGAAAAGAATCCTTTTTATATAGAAAACTATAGGGTTCTTATCTTTGATCTAAGTAAGCACAACTGTACCATGTCAGCAGCATATTAGTGCCAACGCATGTGTGTTGTACTTTTTAAATGCTGTTTCAACATGTGTCATTGGATCTGTGTTCCTACAGGCTCACAACAACCTGCACCCTGGTAACTATATGTTGATTGAAGCACCCTTATGAAAAAAAGATATAAATGTTTGTGGTTAAGGTGATAACCCTTTTGTTTTCTCTGTAATCCATCACAGGGCTTGTCAGCCCTGACAGCTCGAGTGGATTTTTTTGAACACCTCTTTATCTGACAGCTTCATGCATCATAAAGCAGCAAATAGAATTAGATCAAAGTCTAAGAGTCACTGTAGGCTTGGTAAGGTATGCAATCCTGTTTGTATCTTTATCCAGGCTCTGACAGTTCATTTTAACTGGCAACAGGGGGAAGGAGGGAGAAGGAGGAAAGTTTCTTTTTCTTTTAAGAAGGTACAGTAGTGCTGCATTTTTAAACATACTCTGCTTTCACATATCATTTCCCCTTGACATCTGTGATTCCCTGTGTACTGTAGCACACCATATATATATTTTCAGAATGCTCAACAACAGCAGTCACATTCTCAAAGCAAAGGCTTACCCAGTGTATGAGGCCATGTACCCATATGCTTTAATAATCCTAACTTTTGTTTAATATCAATGGCAAAGATTGACAGGGCTCACTTTAAACAATGGAATATTGTCCATCTGGTACATGCCAGATTCTATGAATTACTGTGATGGATAACAGGTTTACCAACAGTCCACCCTAAACTCACAGGGTATAGCCAACATTTATTAAAGAAACAGCATAAGAAAAAGGGAAGGGAAGGGAAGGGAAGGGAAGGGAAGGGAAGGGAAGGGAAGGGAAGGGAAGGGAAGGGAAGGGAAGGGGAAAGGAAAAAGGAACTAGTTTAGTAAAAATCTCAAAGGAACAAGTTGAAGTCATGATCTGAAGAAATGGGTATCTAAAGGTATCTGCTTTGGTCTGTTGGTGCACCTTGCTTTTCAAAACTGTTGAACAAATGATGACTCATGATATAGGCAAACGCAAGGATTTAAGTGTTTAGAGGTGCTATATTCCTTGAAAGTCTGTGGTGGAAGAGAGTGGGGAAGCTTCCAAGTCTTCTTGCTCTCAAGCATATAGTACATAAATATGAAATTAGGTAGCTTCCTTCGCTTCCAGCTGAGACTTGCACCTAAATGCTATTTTTTTCTTTCATCACATCATTTGGTGAAATGCCACACTAACATGGAAACAATAAGCTGTATTTGTTTGATGGAACATTGAAACAGCCTCCAAACGCAACGATCCTGTGAAGGGGAGAAGCAGGACCAGACAGGTGCTGCCTTTGGCACAGCAGAGAAGGATGTGCCGACTCTGTAATATGGACTCCTATGCAGAAGCTGCTCTGAAGGTATTCACTGGGGAGGAAAGCAGCATAGGGGAGAGACTGCTCCCCCTGGCTCTTTCCACTTTGAAGGCAATGGCTTTCAGAGAGGGTGTTCATGCTACCACAGAAGGTGGCCATCCTCCAGGTTTTGCTCCTCCAGGCTGGCTGTGTGCAGGTAAAGTGATGGTGGGAGATCCTTCCTACCGACTTCTGCAAGAGCCATGTAGCCAGACCAGAGCAGGGTTGGGGGAGTGGTGTGGGGCAGTGAGGAGAGCAGCTACAGCAGTAGGGTGCCATGCTTCTTCCTCTCCCATGGTGCAGCAACATAACTGGAGCTGGATACAAGTGGAGTCCAGCTATATCTGCTAACACCTCCCTCCAACCAGCAAACTGTATCATGTCAGCACATCTCAGCACATCCCAGCAAGATCTATCAGACTTCTCAGTGCAGTGTCCCTCATGCATTCAAGCCCTTCCTTCTGGAAAGAGCTGAAAGAAAACTTGGGGTCACCACCTGGCCTTCCTGAGCCAAATGTTGTCATATGGCTGCCCCAAGAAAGACTGAACTTTTGTCAATCTGTTTTTCCATTGGTGAAGTCCAAACACTAGAAAAGTAAAGAAGCCTCTTCCAAAGATATGCGGAAGGTTTCCAACTAAAAAGAGTCCATGCAAGGAGCAAAATGGCCTCTGGGCTCCTACACTTACACACATTGGTCTAGTGTTGGAGCAGTGGTTTCTTGTCAGTGGTTAGAGGCCTCAATGCTTCACTCATGACCAGGCCTAAAGCCTAAATTGATGTTAATATGAAAACCTTTTTTGTGAGAACCCACAACTCTTTCTACTACATTGTGGGTTACTAAAGATACCTATTCTGTAATGTCCCAGAACCCCGTGCCCCAAGGGCACCTCCCAGTTTTAATGTATAAAATGCTTAAGCCTCTGCATCAGGTGGAAGAGACCATTCACTTCAGCAACTCTCATGAAGGTGCCTGAGTGTCTCAGGTGTTGCAGTGTGGCACAAGGGAAGCAGAGCAAGACAGAAATGGACAAGATACCTAGAACTTCTGAGATAGTCCCTGACCAAATGGCATGGTCCCTGACCAGGTTACATGTATCTTGAATAGGACTGTCTGCTAACTGAACAGCAAGGAGCTCAAAACATAGACCAAAATTCCTTCTGCTGGTCCAGCAGGACTGCATCTACCTAGTCCGGTGACAAGAGGCCCACCTACATTTTAAACGTAGAATGCTACATTGGAAGGGACCTCAAGGATTATCTGATCTAGCCTTTCTTGGCAAAATTACCTTACATGAATTTGAAGCCTACATCAAACAGCTGAGACCACATCATTTACTGCTACTGCCATAGCTCCCTAGTGTAAGGCCATAAACATCAGCTCCTGCTAGGATTTTTCACTGCAGGCAGTACCAGGGTGCAGCCATTTTTGATGACTTCACCAAGACGATATGGCCAGCAGGAACAGGTGGCCATTCAGACCTACTGGGCCTACTGTCAAACCATGATGCCTCTCCTGCTTTGACATTTGTGAGCAAATTGTCTGAAAACTCTTCTTACTGATGTGTTGTGCCCTCCCTTCCCTGACCCAAATAAACCAGCTGAGCTATGCACACAGATCAAGAAGCAAGGTGGCTGATGGACTTGTCTTTGGTTGCACTATGACCATAGTGAACAATCATGGTTGAACGGCCTCTGGCTTCAGTCATAAACTAGAATTCCTAACAAACTTTGTTAGTACTGTCTGATTTTTCCAAGTGTACATTATTCCCTGAGTTTACACTGAAAAATTTTAAGCATGTGATAAGCTTGGAGGCTTGCTGCTCTTCACATCTTACTTCAAAAGGTCCTCAGGAACATGAGAGATGTTAAGAGGGAATTTCCTAACTGTTTCCGACTTTTTTATTTTCCGTAATGTTAACTCATATTAATTAACAGATTTGCCTTTACCTTAGAAAAATGAGGTTTGACTCATGGGGTAGGAAGTGTGGAAAAGGATGCTCTCGGTGTTAAAAAGACATGACCAATAGCACCTCCAGCCTGCACATATGAAAGTCCTTCAAAAACCATTACTTCCAGTCTTATGGAATACTTAGACTTTCATCTTAGTAAGTAGGTCCCAGTGGAAATATTTGGGAATAGTGGGGAAAAAATGAAAATAAATTCTCTTTCTACACAGTTTTAAACATTAGTTTTCTTCCACTCAGAGTGTGTTAAAATACAAGCCTTTCCATGGCTCTTCTACCTCCCACAAAATCTCTTTTAACTTTTATTTGTTATTTAAAAAGCCACAGGGTATATTCTCTTCTTAATACATAGGGATTTACGTGTGAAACTCCCTGTGCATCGAGGTGATAATATACTCCTTAATTGGAAGCTGTTTAATGCTCTCGATTTAACTTTTTAATAGAAAAGTTACAAGCAGTCTGGCTGTGAGTGCAGCACTATTAAAATTCCCAGCCAGGACAGTAGTGTTTTTTTCTTTAAGTGGCTTTTTATTTGCTAAAATTCGTTGCAGCTTTCATTACAAGTTGGGGCCACTTTTAAGTTTCACTCCACATGATGATAAAGAAAACGGAGAACTTTAAAGCAATCCTAAGTCTCAAATAAAAGGAGAACTTAAAAGCATCTTTGCCATGTGTGTCCCTCTATAGGTTGCTCAGGTCATTCAGTGCTGAGGCAACTTTATTGAGTGTCTTATTGTGCAAACACAGTAGGAGGAACGATACCCTCTAAGCTCTCGAGGACCACTTAATGTGGCTAGAGTTTATTTACTTGCATGTTTTCAGACCCTTATAATCATATGAGAACAGAGACAATGTGGGACCTTTACAGCTTGAGTTTTTCAGCCTCTACCCCACACAAAGCAAGCTATGCAGAAATGGGGTCCAAAGCTTGACCCTGTGACTAGGGTTTTCATTTTTAAAACACCGCTGGGAGGCAGGAAAGTGCCTTCAGTGCTGTGCCAAAGGCACAGAAAGATCGGGGCCATATTCAAGAAAGGACTGAAAGCCTCGGTTATGGCTTGTAGCACCTGAATTCTGCCTCTTTGAGAGGCAGAACATAATCCTGAACTCTCCTCCCTCCTTCAAGCTCTAGAAGTACCCCATGACCTCGAGTCCCCATACTTTAACAGCAAACTTCTTGAGGTGCTAAAGCTTTCTTCAGCCAGTGCCTTCAATCTTCTGTAGGCTGAGTAGTTCTGCACAAGGCTCTTGGATATCTAAGTCCAATTTACTTTGTTACAAGGATGTGTCTGTAGCTGTGAATCTTATGATATGTTCTCCAGAAACCCTACGGGTATTCTGGCATCAAAACATCAGTCTACCCAAGCAGGTTAGCGATACAGACAAGCAGGAGTAAATTTTCAGTAGCTAAATAAAGGCTGAGTGTATTCCCTATGGGTAAATGATGTCTGAGTTTGTTGCTTTATCTGTTTTAATTTGAGGCATGTGAAACTTTCAGCAAACAAGTCTGTGTGTATGCATGAAAACATAGTTTGTATTCCCATATTCCTGAATCAGACTTCTGCTCTGTGCCTTCTCCCTTCTCACCCGTTTTGCACTACAGAGAGATGCACGAGTGAAACAGAGTTTACTCAGCTGAATATCTACCCCTTTAAGGAAAAATCTTGCCTATTTTTGTCAGCACATAAACCTTTAGCTGTGGGAGGGAAGTGTGTGCTGATGTTGGGGAGGAGGGTTTCGGTACGGCCCTCCTTCAGTGAGGGAGGGTGAATGTGGGCTGGAGTGGGGTGGGAGGAAGGACTGGCCTGGGTCATAAAGGTCCCCCGGGCACAACTCTCTTCTTTGCAGCGCCAAGATGTTCCTGCAGAGCAGCTCTCAATCTGGTCATATGCTGCTGTGCCCACCTTGCTGGGATGTGGCACTGTTCACATCTTTATCTGGTATCTGGGTAGGTAGAATGGATCACACATTTGCTACAAGTCTAGCCATCTCTTCTCTTTTGGGGTTGGGGATGATGAGCTTTCTAAAGGTGTATTTTAATGGATTTACACTTGTTAACCCATCAGAGAGAGCTTGCAAGAGGAAGCAACTACTTATATCAATATACTCACATGATTTAACCTACCAGCATGTCATGGTAGGCTGTGATGGAGTCTCAGGGCAGATCCCAGCTTACCGCATGGACCTCCAGGAATGTTCAAGGCACCCGCTTGAAATAATGGCTGGTCCCCCCAGCTGGTCATTCCTTGTCTTCTTGCTGAGAAACAGGCAAAAAAGAAGCTGAGGACTGACCCAGTTGTTAGTGTGCTTTTGTGGTGTGGCCACTGGGAATGGTACTTAGGCAGCTACTCACTTTACAAAGGCTTTAATAGCCGTTAGATGGTATGAACTTTTAGTTGTGCCTCGTCTGGGCTGGAACTGAACCAGCATCCTGTTGCTTGAAAGGCTTCATATCCCCATTAAAAAATATTTTACTGGCCTTCTCTACTTAAAATACATCAAACGGTTTCCGCTTCTGTTTGTTTTTCTGCTGAAATATGGAAGCTAAAAGTGGTTCTGGTAGAACGTAGCTAAAACTGAAAAATACAGAGAGACAAAGCTATGGGTTGTTGAGGGCCTTTCAGAGGTGGAATGGAGAGAGTGAGGCACAGCAAGAGCTCAAAGCCTGAAAAACAGAAACACCTAGAGAGGCTTAAGTTCCTCCACTCTACAGCATAGTTGAAAAGTCTCATTAACGTTTGTGGAGAAAGGAAAACTTTCTTTTCTTCCCTCCCTTCAATCCACAGTTATAGCAAAAGGCACAGAGCTATTATCTAAATGAGGGGATCACAGAAATGTGCATTTTTTGGTGAGAATTTAACTTGAGTACAGCATTCCTGAAAAGGTCACTGCAGGCCATTTAGTTAGGAGATTTGAACAATCAAAAGCTATGCAAAAATTAGGTTTTCTTATAAATTACCTCCATGATATTTCTCCAGATTATTTTTTTTTTTTTCGGTAGAGAAAGCTATGGTCTTAGAGCAAATAGATTTTTCTCAAACATACAGTATATATTGTCTTTCAGTACAGCTTCCGACTAAAATTTATCTCTTGCTAAATGCAGACTAAATGAATAGTGTAGAACTAATACATTTTGTGCCAAGAAAATAAATGGGCACAGTGCTAGATGCTTAAGAGTGTCACTAATTATTCACGTGATTTGTGGCATCCCTTCTCTGCAAAGGTATGGGGGCTATAACTGGGAAACTCTCTCACATTTCTCTCTTGGAAAACGCATAGGGAGGAACTCAGCAGGCTCACTAGCACGCCCAACCCTCTTAATTTTGGTATACCCAGAATGCTATTCCAGCTCCCAGAAACACTGTAGTACATCTAGTGTTTGCGTGCTGAGGACAAACCGGAAGGCTTGGGCGTTCCCGTATGGGAACCAAGGTATTTTTCTTTCTTTTTTTTTTTTTTATTTTATTTTTTTTCGGTGTACTTTGCAGGCTAGAATTGCGGAAGACCGGTCCCACTTTTAGCTTCCATACCTTGAATACAAGGGTGTACCCAGAAATTATTTTTTTTAGCGAGCAGCGAATAGTTTCCAACCACAGACACAACGCTCACCCCGGGGACAACGTGTCTGCAGCTTCTGAGCAGCGCAAACGGATCTACGGGGGCTTCCATGCTCTTGCAAAGAAACTAGACCTTTTTCTTGCTTTTTTCCCTCTTTCTTTTTGGCTATGGTCAGCCAGCAGTTTAAATGAACAAAGGAAGGAACAAGAGGAGGCAGAGATGTCGAGGAAAAGCGTCGTGTTGGCGGGAGGTATTTTTTTGACCTTCAGACGTCATTGACAAGCGTAGGATTAGCACATGAGGTACATTGAGACAGAAGCGGAAAACATTCTGCCTGTGATGCTTTATTTTAAGAGACAAGCAGATTTTCATATAAACAGAGAAAAGCACTGGCACACCGGAGAACTGAGTCACCGATGATGACTGCAGAAACAAAAATTGGTGTAAAACACTGTAAATAAAAGTCTCCTTGTTTAGCCCTTAGGTGGCACTTTCATTTTCTGGGCAAGATACGATTTTAATTTGGTTTTGTGACAGTTCTTGATGAACATATCAAGTTTTGTCATTGCTAATATCTCCATTTTTTTGAAAAGAAAAGAATTGTCCTGGACAGCCAGTATTTTAGAATTGTTTTTCTCTTGAGGTAATTGTTTTATTTTTGTGATAGTGGAAGTAGATTTCTTCCACATACTGTTACCAGCATGGTCTCCAAAATTAAAGATTGGGTGGCCAAAACTGGCTGAATGATAGCAGTTTAGGATATTTTTGCCCTTTCTCGTAAATGCGTCTGGGCGGTATAAATTCATATTTTTAAGGAAGGGGCAGTGATCTTTTCTTTTTCTGTATTCCCATTGCAAGGACAGGAAGCCAGCAGCTACTGTCAAAAGAAACCAGAATTAGTAAGAATACAGTTATTGTGCTTTTGTCTTTTATTAGACAAAAAAAAAATGTTTGGCACCAACATAATCAGATGAAGCGTGCTCATTTCTGTAATGCATTGAAAACACATTACCAGAAAAATAACTGATGTGCGTGGAAATACAACACATATTTAGATATTTGAGTGAAAACATGCTGAAACACAGAGGTGAAACTCCACCTTTAGAAGCCAGCCTGCCCAGCAAAGCCCTTAAAAAGAAGTTTCCTGGCACTGGAGCCAGAGGGAAGCAGCTCAGACCGTGAGGGGGTTCAGAACTGGACCCCAAAGGGGTATGAGCACAGAAGGAGTAAACAGGCTGAATACTGTTATATCAAAGGTCCTCGAAAAGATTCACATTTTGCAAGCTCCTGTTGGGGAAAAGACCAAGTTGGATTGAGAACACTTAAATGAGCAGCGTTAGGATTAATTTGGACTCAGAGTCACCAATTAGAAAACCTCTCTCTTGTAAACACCAACCTCTTAATTAGACAATCTTTCCTTTTTGTTTTCTAACATCAACAAAATGGATACATTAGTGCCATATGAAGCTGCCTTAGGAGGATTAGCTAAAGGAAACTGCATATTGAACTTCACCTTTTAATTAACTTTTAATGAATTGCTCTCGCAGCAGAAAGCAGTCACAGAGGGACTCCAAGATTCAGGAGTTACCTAAGGCCTATAATGGTTTTTTAGGGGGGAGGAAAAAAAAAAGAAAAAGATTTCATTGCTCCACGTCTATTTCAGCTTCACTCATAGCCCAGGCTGTGGAGTTGTTGTGGGATATTTGAAAGGAAGAAAAGCTGAAAAAAGTTAGATGTGTAACTAATTATATAAACATGTCATCTTTGTTTTTGTCAGTTTCGGTTACTGGGAAGCATATTTTCCTTATTTAGTGTTGCCTTTGTGCAGTTATATTAAGCCAAAGGGAAAAAAAAAAAAAAAAAAAAAGAAGAAGGAGAAGCAGGGAGGGAGGGGGAGGGAGGGAGCGAGGGGAGCGTGGGGGCTGTCGGGATGCTCTGGCTGCTGGCAGCCCGGCCTGGCTGTCCCCACGGTGATGGCATTCCCTGAGCACAGCCATTTGGATGGAGGTGAGGATCTCTAGCTGGGCGAGTAATCGCACTTGGCATTCGCTGTCAGGAAGACAACTTTGGTACCCAGTCTAGAGATCATTAGGAATGAAACATCAAATGCCGGAAAACAAATGGAGGCTTAATCTTCAATGAAAGAGAACATCAGCAAAACGCGGCTTTCATGGTTTTGGGTACCTGACGTGCTGGGAAGTGGCAGATTTCTACCTGTGCTGCGCCCCCCCGTCCCTCAGACCTGCAGCGCTCTGGAGCTGCCATGCAAGGCAGTAAAACCCTCCTGATGAATAAGGTGGCAGGGCCAAATTTGGCACAAATCTGCGTGCGTCCAGCTTTGCTTGCAACCAGGGGCAGATCTAGAGACACATCAGAGGCAGGGCTTGGTCTACTGCTTTTAATTTAAGGGCCCTGGGCCGTAGGATGCCGGATGGGAATCTATCCTTTCCATCCCATGGACTGCACATCCGAGGCAGTGCCCCAGGGCTCTGCGGGGCTGGGGGCCACCCTCTCGCCACCTGCACCCCACATCTTTGGAGAGGGGCTGCGCCGCTGTTATGAGAACCGGTTTGATGCAGTAAAACCAGAAGCAAGCAAACTCTCAGGAAATGGTGGTGTTCCTGAAAACCCTCCCCGTTCCAGGGGATCCTTCCCTTTGCTGTTTCCCTGCCCTCCTCTAGTTGCTTTGTGTAAACATTTGCTCACACACATTTTTGTCAGCACAATAGCCTTTCTTACTGCGAACTTCCGCGTCAGCAGCCAAGACAAAGGCATCTGCGAGCAAACCGAAATATTCATTGTTGTCTTTTGCTTGGCTGAGTGTTCGCCTTCCAACGTTTGTCTTTGTGACACTCTGGGACTCCCCAGAGCTGTGGGATGTCCTTCTGCAGCCCGCCCCGGGCTGGGCAATGCCCATCAGAGGGACCTCCTTCCCAGCCTCTCAGCCGCCGCCTTGGCAGCAAACCCCCAAGCTTGCCCTGTTTTGGGGTCCCCACCGGGTGCCCTGGCAAGCCCACATGCATGGCTGTAGGCCAGCTGCTGCTGTTGGCAGCTGCATCCTGACTCCTTCACCCACCGCAGCCAGACCACCTGAGAGTCTGTCAAGTGGGACCCCAGGAAAGGGCTGGCCACCAGTCTGCACGGGACGTTCAGCGGGTTCCCCTGAGCCCCACCACTGCCAAAGGGTTTTACATCCCAGAAGAAAGGGTAGGGGGTGGAGGCACGCTGGGTGTCTGACAAGCCCAGCAGCTCTCTGAGGTTCTCCTCACGTTCTCCTCGTCCTCCTCCTCCTATCCTTTTTTATGGGGTTAGGGTTTTGGTTATGGGGGTCATTTTATCTGGAACCTCAGGTATTTAAGGGCTGTGAGTAAATAGTCAGGAAGTTTATGACCTGTCTAAACACGTGCGCCAGCTCTTCAAGGGACTCAGCACCCAGGATGCTGCCAGGCTATTTCTCTTTCACTCCGAATCCACTTGCTATGAAGGGCCCCTGTCCCATCTTAATTGTTCATTTCATCCCTCTCATCCCCAGGTGGGGCTCCTCATTCACTCATTGACGGTTTTATGAGCTATTAATTATACATTGATTCCTTTAAGCTTGTGATCCCTGTCACATAATCAGCTTTCTAGGGAGACTGTACATGACACACTGTGAAGGCAGATGACAGGCTGGGTGAGAAGCGATGGAGGTGCAGCTCCGAGGGAGGTGCCTCCACACCTTTGCAACGCCCGGCTCCCTCCCCAAATCCTTGGGACCCTCTTCCAACCCACCAACCACTAAGCCAGAACCAGGTCTTTGTGCCCGGCACATTCATGTTCTCACAAATAATCACACATAATCAAACCCGATGCAATCTAAGCGAGCAGTTTGCAGTCCTTGGCTGAATATCCTTCACTATTCAAAAAAACATGCAAGAAGGAATATATTTGAAGAAGACAAGATTGGTCATAAACAAGTCACAAGCAGAGAAAAAGCCTGTATTTGTCAGATAATTTATCCTCAATGAATAATTCAACCAAGTCTAATAATAATTATTATTTATAACGTACACATTGACATAGGTGTACGTGTGCTTCAAAAAAGTAATTAAAATAATTTTGCATGAACTTATTGGCTTAATGGAATAAGCACAAAATGTAGCTTTTGTGCTCAGTGTGTTACAGAAATGATCTTTGCAACACATAATGGGCTAAGAAATGTTGATCCAAAATTTTACACAGGCTTTCTATAGCTCTCAGTGGTCTAATACAGCTTTAAATAATTTTTAGAAATGCTTCCCTTGACACATCTTATATATCAGTTCTGATATTTGTCTCCTCTAAGTGAGTTCAGACAGAATCATTCAAATTGATAATCGACCTTTCTTTAGGTTTTGTATTTTAATCACAATGATACAGCTGATAATGATAAACACACTTTTTAGACTCAATTTTAAAAATTCTTTGTGCAGGATCCAGTATTCATTTTGCTTAAAACAGAGAACAAATAGTATGTTTCCAAAATGGATGTTTAATAGGAACTAAAATATGAAGATTTTGATTTAGAAAATCAAACCTAAAAAAGAAACTTGGAACTTGCAGTGCACAATTATTTAAAAATGATGCAAAGAGTGTCTAGAATGAGGTATACCCCAATCTATAATCAAGTGATTTGTAGCCCTTTATGAAAAAACACTTAGATTTCTTTTTTTTTTCTTCCTGAAAGAGTCTGAATATTATGCAGGATTTTACAGAGAAGCAAAATGAGACATGAACTGAAAAGGTCCTTGGAATTCGCTTCCACGGCGTAGCCCAAGCCATGCTCTGAGAGATGCTCTGGATGTTTCAGTGAAAGCACGCCTATTATCTGTATTCAGGGCTCAACGCATTTCACCTAAAAATGTGCTGGCAATATGCTGTCAAGCAGATCAGTTGCATATTGTTTCTCCTGTTTCGCCAGGCGCATGTACGGTCCCAGAATTTCCAAAGTGAGAATAATTCCCGTAAAAAAAAAGAAAAAAAGCAGAGTTTATTTGCAAGTGTGTGTAATGACCTCTGCAAAATGTACAATCCCTAGCAATACATCGAGCAGGAGGAGTCCTGTCTCAGCCTCTCGCTCCGCAGAGCTCCGAAGCTTGTGCTCGCTCTCAGAAAGAAAACAGGCATGTTGAAGTCAGTGAGATAACTCATGTGCTTAACATTTAATGCATGCTTACATACTGTAGTGAATCAGCCTCGGCAGTAAAATATGCCCACAGCAACTGCTAAAGAATTCCTTAACCAAACTTCCAAAATGTATTTCTTTTTTTCTGATGTGCATGATTGCACAGCGTTGGGGTGGTTTTTTTTTTTAGCTCTTTAATAAGAAATATTTACTTTTTATTTGGAAATGCTCATGTTTTTTTCAACTTGGCTTGGGTGCTTTAAAAAAAATGACAACAAACCCACAAATGTTTAGCCCTTATTAATTATGGGGAGGGAAAATTTAATTTCCTGACCGTGTTTGCCCTGTACGCGTGAGCCCCAGGAGTTTGTGGCAATCTCCGTAGCTGCTCGGAGGAAGCTGTTAGCTAAGCACACAGCACCAGATCTGCCAGCCTGGGGAGCTGAAAGAGCACTATTAGAGGCTGGCTGAGGCAAAGTACCACAAGGCAGCTTTTATAGCTGAAAAATCTTACAGGCACAAAGCGTAGGGATTTATTTAATTGGTTCTCGAGAAATTAGGCTGGGATAAATTTCCAGGAATCAAGGAGACACCAGGCTGTGAAACTTGCAGGCACTGTGGGGAAGGGGTACCCTCCTGTCGGTGAAGGCATCAGCCCTGTTTCCAAGGCCACAAGTCCTCTCAAGGCTTGTGAGAAATGTGGTGGCTGGGGTCTGCCAGGAAGGGTGGGAGGTGATGACAGGTTTGGCATGAATTTTCTTCCTTCTTTTATTATGAAGGCAATTTCAGTACTTTCCAAAGAGTGGACTTTAAGAGTAAAAGAAAAAATAAATAAAATAATTAAAAGCAGTTGGTTATACGTATTCATCTCTTATCTCTTTTTTTCTTAGTGATGTGTAGCCTACAGTGTGAAGACTGTTTCTGAAATTAGTGTTTAACCTTCATTTAACTTGCTAGTGTTCACATTGCTTTATGATAAAGACTTAACGCTCAACTACATTAGAAAAGCTGCAGTGCTGTCAACTAAAATGATTTTGATCCCAGCTGGTCATACTGGTGCAAATCCCTCATGTAGGTGTACATAAACTGTTTTAAACTTTGCTTGAATGAGTTTACCTTCCTTTGGTAATTCATCAGTTTCAGACGAATCTATATAAATCCCACTGTGAAGCCTTAAATCCTTGGGCAGCTCTTCATTGGCAGTGACTGGGACTTCCAGTTGTACTTTGGAAACTCCACAGATTCCCCAGGTGAAATTGCTCCCTTTTATATTTCCCTCTTTGTTACGCACACTGTCATATTTGGCTTCCCAAGCAGGCAGGGATTAAAACTATTCCTTGTCCCTACAATACCGATGCCCGATGAGGATTTCTAAACACTACATGAATAAAGTATGGATTGATCTATAAGCTCATGAAGGTTTGCAGATTCCTATGTTTGGTTAAGAGAAAATTCAAGAGGGTTGGGTGTATGACTTCAATCTGGAAAGGCCCCAGTGCTGGAAGGAATGGGAAAGGGAAAGAGAAGGGGAAAAGTGGAAGAGGAAAAGGGGGAGGGAGAGAGGGAGGGAGGGAGAAAAGAAAGGAGTGAAGAAAAGAGGGAAGAAGGTCCATAAGCCTGTTACTGAAATGCCAGGGAATTAAAGAACATACGCAAGAGAATATCTGCACAACTTATTGTTCTTTTATTGTTTGTTCGAAATGCCATTCAAAATGATGGTTACTTTTCTTTTGGGAGGCCTTCTAAATTTGATCCATTTCTTCCATCACTGTATCTAACGTTTTTCACTGATTTTTGAGGTGCTTATTTCAGTTTGCAAAACATCATCTATCATGCTTCTTCACTTAAAAAGCTGTTCATATCGAGGAAATGAAAATTATCTCCATATTTTTACTGGAAATAGGCATGTCACTGTCATGGGAATGGTATTCACACAAATTGTGTATTGTCAGGTACAACTGCAGCACAAGGGAAATTAATTGGCTCATTTAAAAGGAAAACAACTTCCTTGTCCACTGCAGAGTCCCCATCATCCTAAGATATGGGGAGGAAATCTTTCAAAAAATATTCCAAGAAGTGAGAACGTGTAAAGTTAAGAATATGCGTATCTTATTCTGAAGAAAAACAAACTAGTCTACAGAAATGAAGAAACAGCTTCTGTTACAGTATGAGCCTTTTGTTGCTGCTAAAGTTAATGTAAACTAGAATGATCCAATGAATAAATGTTAGCTTTTTCTTTTTAAATTTTGGATGCATCACATTCTGCAGTCAAAGCGCAGATACCTCAGCTGGTTTACAGTCTCTGGCCATGGAGGTCCCTCAGAAATAAATTCCATGGTCCCCCAGCAGTAGGTAGTCCAAGCTGGGTGTTTATTATGCTACCTATCCCAGCAACTCATTCTTGCAATTTCCTGGGAAAAATTCTCCATCGTCTGTGACTTGCACCTCACCACACCTGCCAGTGGGAATTTTACAGAGGATCTTTCAGGCAAGTGGGTGAGGAAGAAAGTAGGAGCAAGACTGTGAGTGCTGTGTTCACCTTTGCTGAGACACTGCGTCTGCTTGTCCTCCATCTGCAGGCTTAGGAGGGACCACATCTTGGCTGCTGATAGACATCCTGAGACAATTTGGAAGCTGACACTGAGAATGTACTGTCTGGTCTCAGCAGTATTCAGTTTGGGCTCTGCTGGCACCTGAGAGCCCTCCAAACCCACAGGGCATCATAAGATCTGCACATTTGCTTCCAAACTTCTCCTCTGCTCATCTTGTACTATGTATTGCCCTTCTCTGGAAAGTGTGGGCCTTCTGCTTGACAGGTCCCATGAAGGGAGGAGATGACCCACAGCAGGTAGAGGAGCCTGGGCTCCCTGACACTACACAGGAATATCCTTGCAAAGAATCAAAGGGCCAAAAATTCCTTGCATTTAAATTGATGCCAACCTGTCCAGAACAACTTGCTGTTTTCAACCTCCGCCCAAATGGAGGCAGTAGAGATGTATTTTCACACCCACTAGCTGAACATGGTGCCAGCACCAGAGCTGGTTTTGGGGGCAGGGTACCCCACGTGTACTTTGGGAGGTACAAAGTGATGCCTCCACTCCCTCACTACCTCCCTGGACATAAATGGGACTTTGGAGATGCTCCAGAGTGGCACCAGGTTTTTGGAAACATGGAGGACAGGAACCAGGACAGGGTGAGGCTGGGCTTGCTCAAGACATGGAGGGGGAGAAGTCCCCAGAAAAATCCTGATGGTGATGTGGGGGTGTTGTCAGTGCTGCTGTTGGATCAGCAGCAGCTACCAGAGGTGGTCAGAACTTCCTCATGGGCAGCCACCCCATGCCTCAGCTGAGCACCCCGCTGCAGCCACCTCGGGGACAGGTGGACATATGAGGAAAAGGGCCAGGAAAAAACGCTGGTGGTGCAAAGGGCCAATCTTCACACGCCCACGCAGCACGTCCTCCAGCAGGGTTGCCGCCGTCGGCGAGGATTTGCACGAGCCAGCCTCAGGTTTGCCTTTTTTTTCCCATGGAGTTGCTGAAGTCCCTTTGGAATATTAAAAGCCACATCATGGTGCTATACATATTAATGTGTAAGGATTTTTTTCTATTGTCTGTACCTTTCAGTCTAAGTCTGACTGACAGCCTTATCTGTGATATCCAAGCCTTAGGATGGTCTGATTTTTAGATAGGCCTCTCTTCTTCCTCTTCGACATCATCCTTTTCTTTTTTTTTTTTTTTTTTTGCATGGCTGAATTTCCACTTTTAGTGACTTTTTTGTTATATGATGTAGAGTTTACAAATTGTGGTTGTTGTCTTGCCTATTTATGTTTGTATTTCCGAGATGCAAAAGTCAGAATGCATTCAGTTGATGAAAAAGCCAGAAATGTTGTTATTTCAGATAGATTGGTTTGTCACAATCGGAAAGACATATGGCTTTTAATTTGAGTTTTTAATATCTCTATCATTCTAACTTAAGGTCAAGATACTAGTTAACATTTTTCTAGTTAAATATTATACCACTGAAATTTTAAAAAATGGCTTTTTTGTGTTTTCCTTTGTTTTTATACTACTACACTGTGCAAATCTTTTTTGTTCACCTACAGAGGGACTAGTGTTGGAATAGTTTTATTATTTGATAGTCAAATCAAATAAATAAGGCCAAAATTCTATGTAAGAGGTAAAAAGAATCATGACATTTTTTTCCCTCTCCCCTAGTAGCCACGTTTGTAGCCATATTTATTTTAAGTAGCCTTGGGCAAAAAGTTATGTGCCTCATTAATCTAAATCAACCTTGCAGGATTTTATGGCAACTGTTGTTGCTGTTGCCACATTATGTATGCTTTTTCCTTTTGTTCTTCAATATAGTGCTTATGAAGCTAAGAAACAATTGTCACTTCCTATTATGTGAACTAAATGTACAAGAATTGATGGGGCTTTCTACCTAATGTTGTTAGCCTGAACCTGGTTTGTTTATTTAATGAACAAAATGTCACAGTGTATCTGCATCCTCCTGACATCTGAAACAGTGGCAGCTGCTGGTGGCAGATTTCCTGAAACTGGGGTGCAGAATTAACCAATTCAATTTGCATGTTATCCAAAAAAGGAAGGGTGGGGGGTGGGGGGGAAGAGAGAGACAAGACTCCCTTTTGAAAACATTCTTTTAAAAAGCACGTATTTTGTGCACAGATGTCCTGAGTACTATTGTATTGTGGGGGGCGGGGAGGAGCCAGTCTAATCCTGACACATAACCTACTCCAGCGCGAGTAGATTTAGAGAAGTTCATTGAGATTCAGGGTTTAAATATGATGCCATTACCAGATAGATGCCGGGTTGGTAAATAAAAACTCTTAGCTACAGACGCGTATTAAAAACTGGGGGTTCATTCTCGCCTCCATTCTTTTGCAAAGGGCTCTGTTAAGGAGGAAATGCTGATTTTCCAGCCCTGTCCCCTGAAGAAAAGATAAATTTTTATGCCTCCTCTAAGTTGGAATTTATAGACATAAATAAATGGTGATAATGAACTCTTTTAGAAAGTGACAAAATCTTCAGGAATTACTGAAGACGTTCGCGCTCCTCAATTGCTAATCCTAATAATAATTGCTAAATCTCAGTGTTTTGGCATAAGAGCCCAGAAGCTACGGCCCCCTTTTTAGCTTGGAATGGTTAGTGGCAAATTATGTTTACCGGGCACCGGAAGTTTTCAAATAAATGTAAAACCTCCTTGAGATTTGTCTAGTTTTAACTGCTCAGTGGGAAGGCGATGCTGAGCCTCCACAGGCTCCAATCAAAGGAAGAGCAAAGGCAACTGCTCAGGTTCCTTGTTTAGGGTGTTACGTGCGTCCCTCGTCGTGGCCAACGCGACCGCCACGTTCCGTATGCAAAGAAAAAGAAAACACAATCTTTGGGTATATTACATGACAGTGCAGGGATCTGAACTACTTGGTAAAAGGCCCAGTTATGAGTATGTCTGGCAATTAAAAATAATTGGGAAGCAGGTTTGCCACTAACTCTTCCAAGAATGCCAGTTATGATATAATGATGTTTCATTAGACATGCTGAAAGCTGTGAGCTCCGTATGGCAATGGCAATTAGGAAGGATCATAAAGAAGAAAAAAAAAGAAGAAGAAGAAGAAACATTAAAAATATCCCGGCTAAGATTAGCATAGCATTTAATGGCCACTTCATTAGCTAATTGATTTCTTATTAGTTACAGGGAAAAGCCCAGTTAGGGGCTCTGCACAGCTAATTAACAGCATTTACACAATTAGTCAGTTGCTCATTTTGTAACCAAACATTCTTGGAATCAACTGTGGCTGTGATGCTTTGGGCCATTTGATTAATTTTATTTTATTTTTTGCTAATATTGGCTTAACCTTCAAATAAAAAATTCCCTCCCTAGGGCCCCACCATATTTAATCACAACATTATACAAACAGAAAAAGGCTACGTCACACAATCTTAGGACATGAATCGGTTCCTCTTTCTTTTATTTGCAAGTTGTTTTATTGGCCCCATGAAGTCAATAGCATTCATAAGCAGAATCGTCTGTCTTCTCTCCTGGCAGCTGAGTTTTTGCCCATCAAACATTATTATTATTATTATTATTTTGCAATTGGCAAATGGAACAATGTAGGTTTGACCACAACATATTTTTTTGCTTATGTATTGGGAGAAGTATGCAGGAGGTCTGGCCAAGATATTTATTTCTAATGCAGTTGCGTCCTACTGCAAAAGAAATGTATGTAGCAGAAAACTGGCCATTTAATAAAACGCATGTTTTCTCATTAGTTTATACCTCGAATTAAGGGTGAATGAGGAAAATCGCATGATGTTATAAGGGTCAGAAAGGGACAGGCTGGATTTATGCAGCACTTTGTTAGCAACTCCGAGAGAATTGACGACCAAGAACATAATAAATAACAATAATAGCATCTCTTAAAACAAACAAAAAGAAACTTGTCTGTTCGTTTTCAGTTTATGGCAGCACTTCATAATCTCATAGCACTCAATTATTATTCTGGCGAAAACCGGTGTCCCTTTTGCTCCCCAGGCTCCCGTGCACCAAGAAGAGCCAAACTGTGATCTCGCTGTAGGCGGTAATGATATCCCCCCGATACAGGGGCTCTCCTGTGAGACGGCAGCCTTTTAGCATTGATGCATATAGGCTGTTAGCTCTGTAAGAAGACATTGCATATGTGAGCAGAAGGTCAATGTTTTCACTTGCCAGTTTTCATCGGCACACTGGGATTCTGTATGAAATTACCATACGCTAATTAAATAAAACCACAACCTCATGATGATCGATCAGGTCAGAGATGATACTGAATCATCAATATATTAATTATTATGCTTTGGTTTTCATTCATTTCGCTTCTTTTTTTTTTTTCTTCTCTTTAATGATTCCTCATGATAAGTGCAAAATGGGAAATTATTTTCATTTACCATTACTGTATTAATTGCAGCTAATGGAAAAACACTCTCTCAGACACATAATGGCAATTTTTCCACTTCTCCCTCCTTTTTTTTTTTTTTAATGAGATTTTATTCCATAAGTGTATTTGCAAACAGTGAACTATAATGGATGGTAATTTCATTGTTGTATTCTTTTTTTATTTATTTATTGTGTACATAGATGATATGTTTTCTTTCCTCCCACATTGTTTCTTGTTTTGTTGATAATGCATATCTTGCTTAGTTGCTTCAAAGGATTGAGAGAACCAAGAAAACCTCCAAATTATCTCAATTTTAAAGTGGCATATTGGCAATTTGGGAATTTATTTTTTTTCTGCTGAGGAAATTTACCATATCTGGAAGTTCTTTCTGAATTCTGAGCAACATCTACAGTACTCATGAGTTTCTTTGTGCTCCTATTAAATACAGCAGAAAAAACCCCATGGATCTGTGAGGCTTTACCAGATTCCAGATTACTGGATCAGTGGAAATGAGCATTTAGGTGTCTTTGGGGTTCTGGCATTAATCTCTACGGGGTCAGACAGTGCATCAAAAGGAGAGGAGGGACTAGGGATCAGTGGCCTTGGCTCGAACTCTTATTATCCAGCTTCTGCTGGGGATGAGTTTCTACTGTGTTCATGCAGTTCCTGCACAATTTCCTTCTCTGGATTACCTGTATGTCCATGTGTGTAGCAGCTACACCTGTATTTCAAACCATGACAAAAGGTAGTCTGCAATTTCCTCAGCTGACATCTATTTTTCTCTCGTTTTCCTTTGCAGGCATAAATGCTACCCACTTCTCCTTTCCACATCACTCAATGGACATTTCAAAGTATTTTCTCAAGGTCTACCAGTTAGAAAGCAAGACAAAACAAAATCAATTTCTGAAATTCTTCTTTACCACCTGGATATCCATCCTTCAGGCAGCTTTCCCGGCAAGCGCTTGCATAGGATTCAGCCAACAGAAACTGCATAGCAGTTCCTGACTGATGCAACTGTTTTATCTGAAATGCAAAGGAAAATACACTGCTCTTCTTCTAGCCCTTTCCTGAAAGGGACAAATGCATTTTCTTTGCCTATGATGGCTTACAAACCAGCCCCTTACATGATGTCTGTTAAGGTTTGTTGGCCCAACCAACATCTCTCCACTTGGCTACCATAAGTATAGTAGAAGGAAATTTTCTGAATTTCAGTCTCATGTGGTAATTTTGTGAGCTGCATCACCCAACAGTTTCTTATCGTGTTGGTTTTGCTGTGTTTGAAACAGCCCCTTTGGAATAAACATAATTTTTCAGTCAATACCAAAAAAATTTTGAAAAAAATCCTTATGGGTATGCAGTCAACTTAAATTTCCCTCCTTTCATTTTCCAAATGCCTGCCTTGTTTTCCAGGAGTTGAACTGTGTATCTGTTACCTGGAATGGGTTTGGTGCTCATGTGTGAGTGTCACGCCTTGTTGGCAAACACCAAAACAGACACTTAACAGAGTGTCTGGGCTGGTGCTCTGAAGATAACCGGTACGGTTCTGTCCCGTTGCCCCTGTGCAGAGCTGATAGACGTTTTTTGGTATATGAATAGTACAAATATTAAGGACTGTGTTTTGACCGTCTTATAAGGAACTTGAGAAATTAAATTTATATTTTTGAGTCTGCTGTATAAAGAGTAGAAAATCCCATAGCTTCCTCTTGCCTCAGTTTCTCCCTCCGTAAAATGATTATATTAAAACCTTGAATAGACCACCTTGAAAAAGACAGATGAACATGTACATAAGACAAAAGTCCTAGAGCATCGCTGTTGATCTCTGTGTGAGGGGGATCACTGTGTGAGTGTGCTGGTGCACGCTGGCTTTAAAGGACATGGTGCCAGCAGGCCAGGGGGTCGGCTCTGTCTGTGGGTGCTGAGTAAAGGTCATGCAGAGAATATTCATCATTGTGAGCAATGGTCA
This sequence comes from Scolopax mira, assembly GCA_004320125.1. Lineage (NCBI taxonomy): Eukaryota > Metazoa > Chordata > Aves > Charadriiformes > Scolopacidae > Scolopax > Scolopax mira. The sequence continues at coordinate 21,401 of BJBW01004043.1, read as the reverse complement.
AGAAGTAATGATAACAGGATACACTGTGATTCTTTTTTCCCCAGTAATAGCTGTAGTTGCTTTTCAAAGATCTGGAGGAGGAAAAGGTCCTTCCCCCACCCCCTCACCCCCACCCCTTCTCTCAGCCCCAATATTTTTTTTTCTGAGGATTTATCATTATTTGGGGAAGAACCGCTTTCATGGTTTCACTTCCTGAAGCCTCGTCCTGTCCCAGTCTTCATACCCTATTTAAAAAGAGACAGAGCAGCAGTTTTTAATGACTAAAGGGATCTGTCTCTGTGTGTGACGAGTAAGGTTTGTCAGTCTTTAGGCTGAAAAATCACCCTTTCTATCCTCTGAAGCTGGCTATGCTGTGCAGTTTCTGGAAAGTACTAAATGCAGTTGAAAAGGTGAAACAACATTATTAAGATCATATCATCAAATACTATAGAAAAAGCCCTGTTGAGAGAAAGAATTAGCCATTCCACAGAGCCCTGCAATTGTCAGACCTGGGAAACTAGTATCCCTCACAAGAATCAAAGAAAGGAGTTTAACTCAATATAGAAACACTAACAGCCCAATTGCAGGATAAAACAGAAGATGGACAGGATATGCAGAAACTATTTCTGGACCACATAAAATATACAGATTCAACAAATGATGCATTAAAACTGACAGCACAAATATATGCTGACTTCCCTTCCAATGCCTCTCTTACCACACTGTCTCTCCCTGTAATACTTTCCTTCACTCTACTGATATAATCAATGTATGAAAAAAATAAATAGCAAAACAGAGAGGGCAAAAAGAATCTCAGATTCAACTCTACTTGTCAGGAAAGTCAGGGACGACCAGCAAAGCTCAGTGATTCTCAGAGCAGCACACAGAAGGTGGTGTGGAATGATGCTAAATGGATAAATCGCAGAAAGGAAACAAATAAAGTGGGAGAAGGATCTTAGGGTACAGGTTGACTGTTGTGTAGGTGAACAAACAAGGAAGAAAACTTACTACATGCTAAGGAAGGTCTCACTTGGACCTGCTGTGCTCCACACATACCTACCAAGGAATGCCCATTGCTTCGGTGTGATCTGTCAGGCTGCAAGAGCAGCAGGATTTCAATCTACATGAGCTGGGTCAGAAAGCTGCCTGGACACAGATGAACCTTCTGTCTTTCTGATGAATCAATGTCTTCTACAGCCTTGTGAGGAAAATGAGAGAATCAGCCTGTTCTATAACTGTATTTGTCTGAATTTGCACCGTATGTTTCAGGGAAGACTTGGGCTATCTGAATCCTAGAGGGCAACCAGGCATCCCTGCACGTGGTGTTCCCAGATGACCCCACTGAAGAGTCAGGGCTCCTGCTGGCAAACAAACAAACAGGAAGTGTGCTTAGGAAGGAATGAGCTTGTGGTCCCGTATCTGCTCTCTGAGAAGCTCAGTACCCAGCTCTATCAGCTGAGCCCTGATTGATCCCCAACATCTTAATTTCCCTGGCCCAGCATAATAGGCAATGTAGGTAACCTGAAATGGCAGTAGTTCTTGATGGCCAGGGTATTAAGTCTTACTCTTATACTTTTATGAAATCAGAGGGTGCAAAGCCCCACTTTCTCTTGCTTACAGTGGGGCTGGATGGATTGGATGTCAGTGGAGGAGAATGTGCTGCCAGGGAAGGTTCTTGCCTCCTCAACCCTGCTGCCTGTGCCATCCCTAGCACTTGTGACCTAGGGCTATGTGGCATCCCACCAGTTGGCAGCAGCTTCAGAGGCCATGGACCTTGGGTGAAGGTGCACCCAAGTGGTGTCCAGAAGGTAGCTGCTGGTGAGTGCAAATGGCACTGGGCAGAGTGTTTTGGTTCAAGGGAATTTTTGTCTGTCTTGGGGAGAGGGGAAGAAAGGGAGGTTAACTAGTCTTAGAAGAATTAATCATGGCAGATGGAAACTAGTTTTCTGAGATACAGCTGCTCAGAGTGGTCTGTGAGGTATTAAACTAAATAACAACAAAAGGGCATGGTGGTGAAGGAGAGAGGAAAAGCAGAAAAGTCAAGATACCCAGAACAAAATTAATCAAGGTGCCAGAGACCTGAAGAAAAGTCTCTAATTGCCTTCAAGGATTGCAAGGTGCCCAGTAATAAGCAAAAGGAAAGAGACTTGTTCACTGATTAGTGCACACACACAATCACTTGGTATTTTAAGCCACCGGAAGGAAAATTGGCATGACTGGAATGTTAAAATCAGTGGTGTGAAACTTTTTTTCAAGGACTGATCAAATTAGCATAAAAGGACAGAGAACAACAGTCTACATTGAAAATGGCATCAGCTCTCTCTGAATCATTGCCAGGCGCTCTGAAGTGCTTATAGGCTGTCGTTTCAAAACATAAAGCAGAAGACAGTGAGCTGTTGGTGCCTACTGCTGCCCACCAAATCACCCTAGAGAGCAGGATGCCTGGCTGCTTAAACACCCATCTATTGGGTATAGAAAAAGAAAAGCTGTGCTATCATGGAGAATTTCAGTCAGAATGACATGTGTTAGAAGTTTCGTACTGCCAAGTATTAAAATACTCTTGGAATTCTGCAAAATTATAGATGACAAATTTCTAGCTCAGAAAGGGTGGCAACCAACCCAGAACAATTCTGGGTAGGACCTCGTCTTGACAGAAGAATAGAAGCTGATCTGAGAAGTCAGCAGTCATTTAGGCTCAGATTGTCTGTCTGTTTATGCAAATCACATAAAGTTCACATCAGTAATATATTTACTCAGAGTTTTTAAGAGTCCAGTTTACAAAACTGGAATAATTAAGAGATGATTCAGCTTGGAAGAACTGAAATGGTAAAACATGAGAGATTGAACTCTTTTATAATGTTTTATAAATTATCCAAGCGCTAAAATCTTGAAGTCAAGAAAGAAGGCTTAAAAATAGGCAGGTGCACATGGGAAGAAGAAGTATGTATTAAAAAACAGTATATGGGGAAAAAAAAAAGTGGAAAAAAAGTGGATAGCAGTAAAGACAAATCACAAAATTAGGAAAAGTGATGAGGGAATGAAAAGGATATGAAGGGAAAGCTATACCCAGCAGAATGTAAGGCAGTGGAAGGAGCTTTTGAGTATCTGAAGAGCAAAAGGACTCTCAATAAAAGTGTTATTTCACTAACTAGTTAGATGTGGCAGAACTGTCAGTAAAATGCTGAAATATTCAATAAACCTTTCTATACTCTGGCTGGAGGAAGAGAGAAGGATAAAACAGGTAGCATATTTAAGTCATGCATTAATGATAAAATATATCCCACTTCCACAGTGACTAAAGATGGTGTTAAATTACAGATACTAAAATATAGAATCATAGAATCAGAATTATATGGGGTTGGAAGGGACCTCTGGAGAGCATCTAGTCCAACCCCACCAGCAAAGCGGGTCCACCTGGAGCAGGTTGCACAGGAACTTGTCCAGGTGGGTTTTGAATGTCTCCAGAGATGGAGACTCCACCACCTCTCTGGGCAGCCTGTTCCAGTGCTCTGCCATTCTCACAGGTAAGAAGTTCCCCCTCACATTTAGGTGGAACTTCTTATACTCAAGTTTATGCCCAGTTCCTCTCGTCCTGTCACTGGGCACCACTGAAAAAAGACCAGCCCCGTCCTCCTGACACCCTCCCTTTAAGTATTTGTATGCATTGATCAGATCCCCCCTAAGTCTTCTCTTTTCCAGACTAAAAAGACCCAAGTCATCTTGTCCAAAAGATTCAGGCTGTGAGCAGAGAAGCATGGTGGATCATTAATGTTGAGTTTCAGTAAATTCTGGGAAACACAAAGGCTTCAGGAACAAAGCCGTTGCACCTGTATTTATAAAAAGCAGAAGAGATACTTCAAGTAACCAAAATTACATTCCCTGATAAAGTAGCAAAATATCAGATATGTGACCAGATTATTAATGATTTAAAGGAAGGAAATATAATTAATAATTATTTATAAAAGAATCTTGTCACACTAGCTCAGTATAAATTTTAATGTGATTACAACTTTGGTTGATAGAAGTAATGGTATTTGCAATGTAATAAAATTCCAACATTATTGCATATGGGACCACACAGCTTGAATAACAAAGCAGAATGTTATAAAATCAATGTCACACATTAAATAGACTGAAATTGAGTTCAGCAGTGTGTCCAAATCTGAGGAAGGGAGCCTCCATCAGGAAGGTACGTTCCTTGTTTTTTTTGTTTTCTTGCTGTTTCCTATTTTTAGCAATAACTTAAGGGTCAAATATGGGGCTCAGCTGAGACAACAAATTGGTGATAATCACTGATACAGAGTGACATGGACACTGATACACTGGACATGGACAAATGAAGGGGTTTGGGGGGCCTGAACGCGAAATGACCAGTCTGGGAACAATGCATGTAGATTAAACTATCAGGGGAGCCCTGCTTGGGGAAGTAGAAAATTTTGGAAACTGTATTTATGGTCAGGATGAAAATCACCTGAGCATGAGCTCTGAGCACGGTGCCATAGCCAAAAGGGCAAAATCAATTCCTGCCGGTATAAATAAGAAAGAACAGGGAGTGGGAGTGTTTCCACTGTCTGATGCTGTGCTTGTTGGGGTCCTATGTCCAGATCTGGTGCTCAAATTCAAGAAGGATGTAAAAAAATTGGCATGAGTTCAGAGAGGAGCTCTGAGAATAATTAAAGGATAACTAATAGGAAAAAATTCAAGTACCTTCTAAGAGAGAAGGTTAACTGTGACCTGATCATAGCCTGTAAGTACCTCCACAAGGGAAAGATTTAGGTAATACAGGGCTTTTCAGTCTGCCAGACAAAGGTACAGTGACTAATAAGACCAACAGCTGGAAACTGAAGCAAAGCAAATTCAGACCAAAAAAGAAGGTGTATATTCATAACAGCAAGGATAATTAATCATTTGGAATGATTTACAGAGGATTGTGCTGAGATTTTTAAATCAAATTGAAACACTTTTTTGGAGGAGCTGCTCTGCTACAAGCACAGCTTTTAATCTCGAAGCACGAATCAATATAGGGAAGTTCTAGGGGCTCAATTATATGGAAAGTAGTGAGACAATCACAACAATCCCTCTTGATTCTAAAACCGGTCAGTTTAGGAATCTACATCAATCCTGGGTTTACATGTTTCTTTGTACAACACTTGGGGGATTTAATTTTGCTGTGTGATGAAATTTGTTGTCCTACATATTCACAGGATTCCAAGTGTCAAGGCTTTAAAAAACACAATGCAACAAAGGCTAACTTAAGTATTTTCAAAAGCAGAAAAAGTCAAGCTTATTCATGGCACAAGGTTCAGTTTTAAAAACATAGCTATTGAGATGAAGCAGTTGTTACAGCTTTACATTTTACAATTTTATTAGTTCAAACCCCTTAGGAATTAATATTCCTCATTGGCCTGATAAAAATTTAGAGCAACAGAGTTAATCAAATGTCTCATCACCTGAGAAATCTAGTAGGAAGTATTTTAAAAAATCTGTTTTACAAAGTAATCCCCCAAGCCCTTGTGGCATAGTCAAAGAGTTAACTTTAAATAGTCAGAGGTAGTGAACTGTCATCCTCTGTGCCAAAAGATGACCCAATAGCCTTCGGAAGAAAGTCAGGAAAAAGCTGGGAAAAATAGTTGTTGAGAAATGAAATTCAAGAGAAACTTTGCCTGCAGTTCTCTGAATCTAAGAATTATTATTTCCTAGAAATCTCTTGGCTTTCACCAGTGCTTGTTAGACAAAATATGTCTATGCTATCACCAAAGTCCAGATGCTACTGTCAGATTCATGCTGTCTGTCTCCAGAATTTGCCTTAAAGTAAGTCTGTCCTCTCTTATGGTGGATCCAAGCACCCGTACCATCAATGGCAGATTACATCATGTTCCAGCATGAGGATTGTACTCTCTCTTCTCTGACATTTATTTAGTGACCACCTGGTTGAGATCTTTGTGGAAGAGGCTCTGTCACGTGCTACAGTCAAAAAAATCTGTGTACAGCATAGCCCAAATGATTTTCAACTTTCTTTAAAGCAAATAAATTGATGTTTGATCTCTTTGGACTCTGCCCACAGGTATGCTCTTTCCAGTGAGGAAGTGGACCACAATATTTTTGGATGTTTTCAGAAGAGCTAGCTAAGGAGCTCCATTCATGTTTTGAAGACAGTTCAAAGTATTTTGAAATAACTTTTAACGAATGACAACTTTTAAAGGGGGAGGAATGTCTACACTTCCCAAACATCACTGTGAACCTGCATGCCCATATTGAGGTGTGCAAATCTTGCAGATTTGCAGCCATGCTGAGTCACTCAAAGTATCACCAGCACCAGGCTGATGGCACAGCTGCGTGCTGCAGAGATGGGTTACGTGAATGCCAATAGTACTTAAGTGCATGTGTTTCCCAAAACAAGCGGGCCTTGGAGAACACAGCTCCTTACATCTTGCCCTGCATGTGGCAGCATGAAGCACAATGAGCAGAGGGTTTATGAAATACTGGTCTGCAAGAGTTTCCTCTAGATGTGCTTTTATTTATGCCACCCTTCGCTGGCAAGCATTTCTTTCAGTCTGGGGCTGTTGCAGCTGGTGTAGCTGAAAATTTCTCCCTTGCAGAAAGCAGAAGCTGGCTGAAGAATACTGAAGAATTTCAGCTCTGGTATTATGTATAAATTGCCTTTTTCTGAAGATAATTTTCCTCCATTCTGTGCTGCACTGTAGTGACCTATGTGTATCCAGTATTCTTTATTCATTTTTTTGTAATACACAAGTGATTGTGTAATTAACTTTACAACATCTGGGACTAAAAAAAACTATACCAAGAAAAAAAGTTGCAAACGGGAAATAACCATGAGCATGAGATCATCTCTGTATCATTGCAGACTTTTATTAATGTTTGACTCAAAGGGATCATTTTCTCTAGATTCCTTGGAATCCGGGTCTTCATTTTCATCAACATTCTGGCAATATATTAAACTTTTTAATATATAATGTTAATTCTAAAGTTTTCTGGTTTTTTTTTTTTCTTCACCCTGATTTGTGACTCTTAAGGTAAAAGAGCAGATTCTTTTTCCTTTCACCTCCGTACAGAGGGTCTCAGATGTGACTCCTGGGTGCATTAACGGGGGCTTGGCATAATTCTCAGCTGCTGCAGAGCAGTGCTGTCGGCTCCCTCCCACATCTGCTCCTCCTTGGGTGGAAAGAAGGAGAATAGAAAAAGGCATTTTGGGACAGGGTGGGGCACACCTGTGCTTGGCTAACCCTCAGCTGGCACAGGGTTTCATATAGTCTGAAGCCATCTGGTATAAATTAGAGCTGTCCTTCCTTGGGTGCAGGAGGGGATCTGTGTCAAGAGGTCTAGATTTTGTGTTATATTAAATTATATGATTTGATGGTTGATGGAGATCAGTAACAGGAAGAAGGGGGAGGCAGAACATGTCCTAGAGTAGCGTAAAGTTCTGATTTGTGTCAGTTTGGGATGGCCACTTCACTCTGGAGTGGTGAAATCATGGTAAAGCTATGAAACTCATCTCACCAAGTGTTTATACCATATGAGGATATGTTTTGCCTGTGCCACAGTCTCAGAAAAGACATTAATTTATTTTTCTAATGAGGTGTTGAAATTTCTCCTTGTATATTCTGTATCTCTGTAGATAGAGCCCTGCTCTCCTGATTAACCAGGCTTTGTCAACATATGAAAATCTGCTTTACCACATAATCAAACACATTTGTTAGCCATTTGAAAGGATGAGGAGTTCAGGGCGTTTTGATAGAAAGGCATACTGCGTGCTTCGGAGCACAGAGGAGACAGTGGTTTGATAGCAGGGCCTGTGCTATCACCAGGGCTCTGTGAAGTCTCTGCTGACCCCAGCAGCCTGCTCAGCTTTCAATTATTTCATCCCCAGACCTTCATGGAGCAGTGAACGTCCTCTCCAACTGCCTCTGGAGGTTTCTGGGCCTCTCTTTGGCGTCACACATCCTGCTGCCATTCTTATCCCCCTTGACAGGAGCAAGGCCATGAGGGAGCCGTGGGGGAGCTCCAAGGGAAACAGGTCCTTCTTGGTACAGCCACAGGCAGACCCCAGCAGAGTCGCTCTGTCCCAGGAACTAACCCTGTTGCTGCCCTTTCTCAGGTGTCTATGCTTTCTGGAAGGCAGGGGGCTGCTGTTTGTGACAAAAGCTGTGGCTGGTGCTGGGTCCTCCTGTCATACCCAAAGGAGTACCATTTTAAAAAAGTCTTATGTACATATGACTGCAGCATTGGGAAGCATGAGGCTAGGAAGAGGGAAGAATAAAGATTTGTTAGTTTTATTTTTACTACAGTTTTCATTCTCTCAAGAATAACAGGATTGGACTTAAGTTCAAGTTGTGTTTCTATACCAGCAAGAAAAAAAAATACAAGCACACAGAGGGTTCCCAGTGATTGCTGTGAACCTCTCCTGCTTGTGGAGATCTGTTTTCCACTGAAATATTTTACTGGGGGCAGAACTCTTACACAACAACACCTCATTGTTTCGCTGCCGAGATCCAGTCCTCCAGCCATTGGCGACCAAAAGTCCTCCAAATTCCTTCCACAGAGTTCAGCAGGCTTGAAGTAGACCCTGCAGCTCTCAGGAATCAAAGTTGGCTTTCCTGAAAAGTTGGATGCCCCTCTCCCCCTCTCTGAGCCTCTGACTTCGACGCGAGCACTGGAAGACCCCGGTTCAAGTACAGAGGACCGGTCCTGAAAAAAAGAGAGGCATGCTCCGGGATGATGCAAGGGGCTCCTGTCCTGCCTGCAGGGAGTCATTCACCAAGTCACTGAGCATCTGTGCACATCTGGGCTTTGCGGGGTGACTGCAGAGCGTGCGTGCCGGCTGCCTGGCTTTGTCCCCTGAGTGTCGGAGCTTCAGCGTGGGAGAACAGGGGCCCCAGGTCCAAGAAGTCAGGAGGAAGTGAGTTAGTGAGCTAAGGAGGAATTTGAAATGGAGAAGGGAAAATATTTGGCAGATAGGAAGAGGCCAAAATTTTCCAGGTGTAAGGGACAGTATGAGAGGCGATGCAGAAATGAGTGGAAAGGGGAAGAAGTCTGAGAGGCAGGGAGTTTTGTAAGTTGCTTGCTTTCTGAAGTCCAAGGGATGTGCCTTGCTTTTAAATCTCCCACCGCTTTTTGAAGAGTGAGGTCACTTAGCAAATTTCCGATGACTGTGGCCCAACACATGAATATCCTGTTAAAATATACAGGCTTGCTGCATTAAGCCTATAATTTTAACAGGTCTCTTGTTTAACAAGACCTATTTCAGAGTGCAGACCTATTTTCTGAAATATGTTTTGGATTAGTGCAATGGAAATACATTGGTTTTATAGGTCAGTTCTCTACTGTAAATTGCTTCTCACTTGTAATGGATTTTTATCCCCTAGCAAGTTTAGTCTTTTAACAGGAATTCATTGGATGGACACACAAGTAGTTCAATCCCAAAATAAAAGCTACTTCATGATGCTAAGAGTGATAGTGGACCTCGCTCTAGCGGCTGGATCCTGAGCATCAGTGGAGGAGTTTTTCATGCTGTATTGCTACCCTACCACCAGTCCTGAGCCAAGCCAGTGGCCAGAAAAACTGTTCTAAACTACAGTTATCTATAGAAGTCCCTGTAGGAGGCATTCTGAATCAGGAGACATCAGGAATCCTGTAGTCCATGCCTCTTTTTTCCCAATATAGGCATAATCAAACCTCGTACATCTGGGAGCTTTTCATGTGCAGAGGGGCTCCCCCCACCTCACTTCTCACAGTGGCTCTGGGCTGCAGGAACTGGCTTAAGCAAGCTTGAGGGAGCTTCATCCTAAATATTTAGCTCAGGGCTAATGCAGTTCTTAATATTTTCCAGGACACAGGTGGATGGGATTCTCCTCACCTAAGTCAAATCACGCGCTTACAAGCAGGGACCCCATCAGATGAGTTACCCTCCTCACCCACCTTGGACTTTTGCCCTGCTGTGTGCAGTGGTTTGGTCTCAGGTGGAGCTTCATCTTTCTGCCTTGGCTACAAAAGCATAGCTTGATGTGGGCATCCAACTTTAAGAGCAGTATTACTTGAAATGAACCTCATCTTCTGGTAATGGCTTCCCACTCCCCCCTTTTTTTTTTGCTAGGGAAAGGTGTCTGCCATACAAAGGGTGGATTTCTGTGGCCATGGAAGTGCACCTGGGAATCATCTGAGGCACAACATACTATGGACACATGGTTCACAGACTTGTCCTTTGCCTCTCAAAAACTCTTGTAACATGTATGTTTTGATATGGGTATATTTTATGCAGACACCTTTCAATTACATCTTTAAACATTTACATTCTGCTTACTACATGTCAGTAATATTTTCCTGCAAATATGGGTACTCAGTGTGAGTGGAATGTTTTCATGGACTAGTGACATTTTTTTCCTCCATCCAGAGGCAGGAGATTGAAACTATTTATTACATTAAGACAAAGCAAACAACCTCCACGTTCCATAAAGACGAAGTGCTAGTTTCGATTCCTTGGGAAGAAAAATATTTCAGCTTCTCATTAGGAAATTATGTTTGAATATTGGCTAATATTTTCTTAAGAATGAAAGAAAAAAACAGCTTAAGAACCAGGAAAAAAGTTTTAATTACAGGCTAAATGAGGCATTCTGCATTCATGCAAAATAAGCTTTCTGTTCTGGTTAGTAGATTTTTTTTTCCTCTCTCTGTTCTTCTACTTTGGTTTGCCTACTGAACCAAAAAAATAATAATTCATCTGTGCCCCAAGTTCAAGTTTAGATGTTTTGAATGCTAATGACCATAGGAAGAATAGCTTAATATAAATAAGTTACATTTTCAAAATTACTGAGGTCTGCTAATTGAGTTTATCCAGGTAATAAAACCCATCTAATAAAATGTATCCATCAAATATAATTCTTCCAGTTCTATAAAAAATATATGTTTCTTTGCCTGTATATCATCTGTGTGGAGATAATGAATACCTTGTGACATTGAGGTCATAGGTCAAATCCCAGACCTTATTACAAATCTAGGGAAAATTACTTTTTCACTGACCTATAGTACGACCTAATAGTCTAGGAGGAGTTAAAGGCCAATTGTTCATTCAGCATCGCCAAATAATATATATATAAGTGTATATATATATTTAATAACACTGATGCAATGAAAACTTACTGCTGTAGATATGGATTTACAGCACGTCCACAGGGATTTCTCATGCAGATCTCAAGATGTCAAAAAACAACATAACAGCAACACTCTGAAGTGCATGTTTGAAATGAATGATGACAGACCTTGGTGTGTGGGGTAGGGTTTTATTGTTCCTCCAGTGATTTGCCGTAGCCCCGGATAGTGCATCCTTAACAACTCTAGACGACAAGCCTTTCTCACACTTTTAAGGATGTGGGTTAATTGCAGCTACTTTTGCTGGCTGCAAGGAGACAAGGCATTTGAGGATGTTGCTCCACACGGTAGTGCCGACGGTGCCAAAGCCTTTCCAGGAGATGCCAGCCCTTCCTTGCTGGGGTTTCAGCTGGTGCCACAATGTGTGGGGCTGGACTGTGAAACTGAGCCAGGGAAATGATCCAGCTCCTTAAAATAGCCCTTGGAAAAATGAAACTGGTGGGGTCATGGGGAGTTTTTCTTGCTTGGCTCTAAAGCACAGCCCCTCACATGGCTGCATGAGGAGGGAAGGAAGGATGGGTGATCCATGTGATGTGCAGGGCTAGGACCAGGAAGTGGGACTAGGGGAGCATGGTGGCCGCTGAGGATCTTGTAATGTCTCAAAATGACATCCTAAAGGGTTACACCAATTGAAGGTGCTGGCACTCCTAAGAGAGAGGTTTTGATGTGAAGGGGAGGCTCTTACCTTCTCAATGGCTGAAAATATTGTCCAGCACCAGTTACTACCAGGCCTTTCGTAAGAGCCTCATGCGGTCAGCATGGGGGAGCCTTAAATAATCCCACATGTTTTCCACATTCATTTGCTCCCTTCTTTCAAGGCTCAGCAAGCAGGTCATTCACACACGTCTTTCTCCGTGAGCTTTTCTCCTGACTCCCTTCCAGCCTGCTGCACAATAACATCTCCCGTGTTTCCTTCAATGCCCACGCTGAACAGGATCCTGTGCATTTGAGCCTGCCTTGATTTGCAGGTCTGCTGCCCTATAATGACTGACAAACAGGCCACAGATTACTTCCATTTTATGACTTGAGTTTAGGGAAATTGAGCATCCTAATTAAGCACAGATGTAAGGTTAAAGTGTAGAACAATCTGGACTGGTTTTCATTTAAGTCCCTTTCTGATTCATTTGGTTCCATAAGAGAGTCACAATTAGAAAAAAATATTTTGTCAATGTTGAAAGACATGTGATGTAGAACTGATTGGATTAAATCTGAGTTCATGTGAATTTTGGCAAATTCAATTAGGAGAGGCCCTTGCAAGTGCTCTGTGGAAAACCTCCAATGGCTTTGCAAACTGTATTTGGATTTTCCAGTCCATAACGCTGCATGTGTTGACAGCGCGCCATCCCGGCATAATGCACGAGCATTACAGACAAGTTTCTTTGCTTTGCAGGAACCGTAAGGTCAGGCGTGGAGAGAAACTGCAAACCCGGGCTCATTTGAAGATTCCCAGACCATGCAAAAGGCCAGGTGAGTGTGGGTTAAGGGGCGACGTGAGGAAAGACCTCAGTGAATGGCTTCAAACTGATTGTGGTGGAACAGAGGTCCCAGGCTAGGTGGGAAAGCTCTCTGAAGCAGGGATGACTTTTTGTGCAATTATTTGTCTCATAGCTGGGACAAAAGGACCCTAATTGCTGTCTGCAATGTCTGCATGCTATTGCCATGAAGAAGTTTTAACACCTGATACTAAAATATCTTATGATATGCATTTTTGGCTCTAAAGATGGTGGGTTCGATCCTGCCACTTTTTGACAGTCATCTGGTTGCTCCCAGCTTTGGTTCATAACCTTTTTGTGGGGAAGATATTTGCAGAAGTACCTTGTATCAAGCCGGATCTACTTTGGGGGAGGAGGAGGTGGGCAGGACAGACTGGGGCTTAACCAAACCAAACCTTGCTCCCCTCAACCTCTCCTCCCCAAGCAGACAGAAAGAATTACCTCCCGGTTAGAGGTAATAAGACTGAAACAGTTTGGTTTTATTTTCTGACTTTGTTAAAGATAAAATCCAGCTCCTGGCTTCCCCTATGCTAGGCAGGAATGTGCATCAATTTTAATACTGGTAACATATGTCGTCAGTTTATATTGTTTTTAATAACCCTTTGTTCTGTCTGTGCTGGCAAAGCGTGATCACCAGACTCCTTTGGCTTGATAACCGCTCTGTACGAACCAACAGACAAACAAGCACAGCCTCCTGTTTGAAAAGCAGTTGTTTTCCTCCCCTTAGAAATGTAATGTTTTGTTATGGATGCAAAATGGATTCGCCTTTTTCAAGTCTCTCTCTCCTCCAGTCAGGCACTGGATAACACTGCAAATAAGAAACAAACCAAAACAATAAAACCAGCACGTTAAAATGGACCCCTGCAATACAGTCAAAAGAGAAAGCGAGGGGAAGGCTTGCTGAAAGAACCACGAAACTCGTTGGCCGTTTCCCATCTCTTCCCGTGGTGGGGGACCGTCACATGTGCTCGATGGGGGTAAAGTCCCCTTTTGCTGTGGCTTTCTAAGAAGCCTCTAGCTGTGTTAGCTTTGCCTAAGTGCTTGAACTGATTTCAGAAGCTTTAGAAATACCCGTTGCTTTTTGATTCAATTTACAGAATTCCTCCTTCTTTTATTTTTCTTTTGTAAAATATGGTGGGGAGAGGAAATGCTTTTCCTGAAAACAAAGAAAGCAAAGCTCCCCTCCATGAACCACCACCCCCCCACCCCCACCTTAAACAAGCAGCCAAAGATATCTTCGTTGTGATGGAGCAGCTATTTGGGCTGGAGCAGCTATGGCAGCAGATCTGGCTCCTCTATGATGCAAGCAGGTTTCAGACATGCCCAGGTCAATGGCCGAGGCTCCCGAGCAGGCTGGGTCCTTTTGCAATGTTAGTTACTTCTCAGCACCTTCAGTCCTGTCAGCTTACAGTAAGGACAAGCTTATGCCTTGCCTACACCCAGCGTCCCTCAAATCACAGCTGTTTATGTTTTCAACTTCTATCAAAATTTTGTATTTGGTGACTCTGCCAGCAGCAAGAGCTGTTTACATTGGCCCTTTCCATTGCAGCTCCCTTCTGTGCATCTACCAATATTGGCTTATGACACTCAAGTTTGTACTAAAAAGTGGCAATTCAGCTTGCTGATGTATATCTCAGACTGCTGCTTTTTATTGACAGTTCTTCCTCAAGGCACAATTTTCCCTCCTGGTGTAAACTGTGGGTTCCAATGAGTCAGTGGAATTTGGCTTTTCCTTTCATCAGGCCAAGATTTTCTCTGTCATCTTCAGACACCATTATGAATTTGCTCCCCCTTTTACCTTCTCTGTCTGCTCTGAAACTTGCTTCCTATGCTCCTTAAGTACTCTGTTTCTGTTTCTTCCAATGTCCTTACCCTTAAATGCTGTACTGTGGTTGAAAGTCCTTGTAGGGAAGCCTGGGGAAATTTTCTCTGGATAACCTTAAAATAATACATGCAATCTTCTGCAATCTGGTATACCACAAGGCAAAAGAGGAAATTGCACTCAGATCTTTTCTACCATTAGAATTGACACACAGATTAATCCTTCAGATTTAGGTGGAATCTGAGCTGGCTCTTCCACCTCTCTAAGTTTTGAACGTGTAATTATGTCTCTGTGGGGAGAACAGGGATAGATTTTGTATGACACAATTATTCTTCCCCTTGTCTGGCCATCACGAGCAATGAGGCCAACTTTTTTGATACTTCTTTGGAAGGGTGCATGCAAATCCCATTAACAAATTAAATGCTATGAGGAAAATCTTCTTGAAGCCTTGCTGTAGTTGTTGGGAAGCCAAGATGGGTCATATTGCAAACCTGAAAAGAAAATGACTAAGCTAGTGATCTCTGTTGTGGAAAGAAACTTTTCCTTGGAGGTAGTTTGGAGGCATGTGGGAATGTTTATTTGTCTGGTATATGTCAATTATTTGGTTACTTCTTACTGAACTGCGGCTCATTAAGTTTTTTTTTTATTAAAGTACTTTTTCAAATCCTCTGTAGACAAACCAATTCATACTGGTATGTTTTCAGTATGTACTGCTAAAATAGTGAACAAAATATTACCATTTTTTTTTTTTTGCTATTTTTCTGTAGTGCTGTTGTTGGATTTTGTAGACTAGCAAACGTGAAGCTATGACTTGTTTCTTCTAACATTTCAAGAAGATGGGTTTTGAAGTTACTTGCCTGAAATGACAACAATGCTACAGGTTTTATCAATATCAGTTTCTGCATCAGCTGCCTAGCTTCTATAAAACTGGTGAATTGTAGGACAACACTTCTGAAGCAAGACTGAGTCATTTGGGGGTACCAAAAACATCTACTTTTCAGGAGTAACTTACACATGTATCATGGTTTAGGCTGGGATAGAGTTAATTTTCTTTCTAAGGCTGCTGTGTTTCAGATTGGGTACCAAAGAATGTCAATAATGCATATTGTTTTAGTTGTTGCCAGGTGATGGTTATATTAGGCAAGGACTTTTTTTTAGCTTCCCTGAAAAAAAAAGTCAGCTGAGAGGAAACATAAACGAACAAGCTGGCCAATGGAGTATTCCATACTCTAGATGTCATGCTCAGTATATAAATGGGGATTGGCCGAGGGGTGGGGATCCACAATCATTGCTTGGGGTGGGCTGGGCAAGAAATTATTGGGTAGTAAGAGTGATTTACATTGTATTACCTTATTTTTTATATTCTTTAACTATTATTATCATTATTACCTTCCTTTTCCATTATTGTTATATTAAACTGCTTTTAGCTCAACTGACGAGTTGATTTTTTCCTTTACCTCCCTTTTCTCCTTCTTCTCCCTTCCCCTCCTGGGGGGACAGAGAGAAGTGAGCAAGTGTGATCCTAGTTGCCAGCTGGGGTTAAACGACGACAGCACGTAACTTTAAAGCTTAGCATCTTACAGGGACCACTGGTGGGTGGGAGAAACCCTTGAAGCACAGCTCTGCTAAGCAGTATGTGCAATCATACCTAAGTTAAGAACCTTTCCTCCCTCCCTGGAAGCTATTACGTGCTACTATCTAAACATCTTTTATCTGGCTCTGTCTTCTTTCACTCTACAGAACATGGTTTCTGGAAAATATGTCTTTCAGAGACACTGAGACAGATAGCCATACAACTTGCATTGGTTTCACATGTGTATGAAGTCCACAAGCAAAATTTGTCCAGGAGTACATCATTTCAATCCTGTTTGGAAAGGACAGAAAATAACCACTCTTATTATCATGAACACACAACACCTGTGCCACAGCTGACATGGCAACAGATTTCAACACATTCAGTATTAAATCGTTGTTTATTTGGGTTATTCACTTACCCATGCACACAATCCAGCTCGTAGTCATGCACCTCCCAGCCCATAGCATGACTTGGTGCAATTCAGCTATACTGATTTCAAACTCATTGGGAAAAAATCCAAGCATCATATTACGCTGTGCATTGCATATGTACGTGGAAGCAGCTAATAAAGTCCATGCTCGTGCCAGGCAGGAAAGGGAAATTTGTAGCCTTGTTAACACTTTTGAAATGAGAGGGAGAAAAATCTCAACTGGACGTGTGGATCTGCCTTCTTACCACCACAAGATGGATTCTGCCGTGTGCCTTTGCAGCCACACAAAGAAGCAGGACCAAAAGCTGTCCTAAAAATGGCTTGGATTAACTAGTTTGGAGTTGCACCAACCTTGTCATTTCCAGGGAAGTGGTTAGAAATTTTCCATCTAAGTCGGAAATGACCTGAACGGAAAGAAGATGTTGCCAGACTGTTAGCAAATTATTCATGCCTACCCTCTGTTTTCCTATAGCTTTCCTTTGGCATGACTCATCTCCTCCTGGAATTACTGGACAACCCTCCCCTGGATTTGTTGGAAGCTTATCTGGTCCTTTTCTTTTTATCTGGAATTTCTGAGAAATTTATGTACAATTTTGTGAGTTAATGCAAAAGTAAACATTTATTGTACAGAGAACAAATACTGAAAAGCAATACTGTTTTATGTAAATCATTCTACAGTAGACACTGTGCACACAATCTAATAAAACTCTTAGGAACAAATAAGAGAAACGTGGGGTCCTTCACTTTGGGGTGAATTTCACATGTAAGACCTTAGCTACACTGAGATCACGCTATGAAACAACCTATTGCATACATCTAGCACTGAAAACAAAAGGTAGAACTTCATTGAAATAATCATAAAACTATTTTTCCTATACTAACTACAGCTGTGGGGCATGTTTCTATGGAAACAGTTTTCCTTATGTGCTTCTCTATAGCTAAAGGTCTCAAATGGACCTTCTGTCTACTCATTGCCTGTATAAACTGCAAATTCTGTACAATAATCTCTAACACAGATCAGCTGAATCTCCTGATATGTGTCAGAAAACATTATCAGGAGGCAAACACCAGTTATTGCAGGTTCCCATAAATTTATAGATAATCAGGTCCTTAGTGGCAAGTTGGCATCTTAAGTGTAAGGACTGTATTGAGGAGTTTTGATTAGAGGTCATTGTCCTATCCGAAGCTGTAACACACAGCGATGAATTCTGCGGCTTCACCTTTGCTGTACAAAGATTTATGTTGCTTTGATTTGAATAATTTATGCTGCATGCTGCATTCTAGATACCAGACGCTAAAAACAATTTGTTCTTTGTTGACACAAGTAAAACACTTGCAAAATCACTGATTAAATGAGCCATGCACCTTCATATTTTCCTTATTGTAAACCATCGCTGTAGAAAAAGAAGGCATAAGTAAAGCTGATATTCTTTCAGTGATACCTGACAGTACAAGGCAGTTGGTAGATAAAGCCACATAGGTTGTGAAACAGCTGTTACTTAAAAATACAAGATAAATTACCCACCATTTTTGATATCCTAAATTATAAGATATTAACCCATACTGTGCAAGCTGTCCTTGTGTTATTCACATTCAGAGACACTTAATGTAAAGGTACACAAACACAATCATTTTTTTTACACATGGAGATGTGCAAGCAGAAACAGGTAAGGGTATAGAGACTGATATATGTATGAGTGGGTTTTATTTGGTTCATTAGAATGCAATTAGTACATTTACATTTACTATAAAAACGGAGGGATTTGTTTTCAAACCGTGGGATATTATTGTTGGTAGAGCATGGGCCACAGACATGCACAAGGTTACCAGAATAAAATTGTGTTATTGCTACTGCTAATAAATTATGAAGATGGCAGGCTATAACTTCTGAGACGACAGTATTGCACAGGAAGGTAAGATTCATAGTATCCTACTTTAGAGTTAAGCATGACTATGGGAGATGCTTGGTATTCTTCTGGAGTCAATGAAGAAGGACCTTCAGAAAGTGAAAGCGCACTGTCCCTATGGGGCATGCAGCGTGGCCTGAGAAGGGTGACATAAATGGAACAGGACAAATCCCCCCATAGGGTGAGAGCTTCCTTGTGCAGTATAGGAGAGGAAGATCATGCCACTGGCTTTAACTAGACACCTAACTTCCTAGTAAGTAAATTTATGTGATGTGAATGCAGTTCTACTTCTCATTACCCAACACTTTCAATGTTACATTTTAAAATGTGATTCATTTAAGCAATTAATTTAAAATCACTTTTCATCAGCTGCATTCTCAGTTTAGCCTTTATGCTTCATTCAGATCAGGTAAAATAAACGGGCAAGTCTGATATTTTCTGTAATAATTTCTTCTTGTTTCATTCAGTGATACAGTTGTCCTATTCCAAGTTCCAAGTTCCTTGGACATTTTTTTTTGTGGGGGACTTTTACAGTTTATATTTTACATATTGCAGATAGCTAATAAACGTGCATTCTATGTGAATAAGGGTATTTGGATCAACCTGCCTGGGTGGGCACACTGAATTCAGGTAACAGGTTGCAAAGAGCAGTGAGTAAGGAATGCACTGTGTGCCCAAACTGAGTGTTCAGGGAACATCTGGACATTGAGGACTAATGTCCTGGATTAATATTGTGGGGAAACCGTGTGTGCTGTCCATGCACACAGTCCCTGCTGCCACCACTGGGTGTTATCAATCAACCGTGAGCTGGGAGGAAGAGTCCACTCTATAAAAATGACTACACAATTCCTGAACTCACCATTGCCATGACTGACCAGGGTGACACATGCCCAAAATAACTAGGGGTTACTCTAACCCTTTTGGGATCAGATTGTGATCTGCTAAAGGAGCCTGTATATGGAGTAGTTTTATTTGTTCCTAGGGAATTTTGTTACATCTTTTTCCTGGGAACTCAAAAGAGGAGTTTTACTTATTTATTCGTCACACTTCTTACCTAAACTTAACTCCATGGCTTTTGCTGTTGTTTGAATAGCTAGGGCTTTTATTCCCCCCATATGAGCAGTTGTAAATGCATGGAACCTGAAAGTTTTTTAAAAACACATTCAGCATGGGGAAATGCTCCAGCGTGAATAAAGGACAGTGGATAACATTATACCAAATAAGATGAAATTTATGGAAAAAAAGGGGTCATCATCTGATGAAGATGAGTTTTGTCAGAAGGACAGAAGAGATATAAATGAATAAACTAATGATGATGATAATAACAATAATGCTTCTTGTCTTATTCATACTTTTGAATCACTACCAGTTACTTTTCAGCCAGTTTATTTACACCAGTCATCTGAGAATACCTCAGACCAATGAAACATTTCAAACCCACATTGCAGACAAGCTTCATTGATATTTTAAATACTTTTTTTCTTTTTTTAAAATTAAGAATTGCATACTGATGAGATACTAGTGCAGAAGAATTACAGTCAATCATTAAAAATAAATGTTCTTATTCCATTTTTGGATTTCATATGTTTCACTGTCAGGGTCAGTAGTCCAATGCTCTCATCTGCAGACTGCTTCCAGACTGTAAAAGATAATTATTGAGGACCTATGGTCTAACATTAAAACATTTACTACCCTGCATTTTTTTGCAGTGTCTTTCTTTTTCCCTATTTGTTAACATATTCACATATAACCAAGTGTATTGAAGCTGTAGTTAAGCCCTGTGCACCTGCTTGAGCTTACTTCCCTTCTCCCAATAGTCAAAACAAATCTCTCTAAAGGTTAAACACAAGGAAAATGAATAAGCGAGGAAAATGTATAAGCAAGGAAAACTGCATTAAAAAGAAGGCTCTTTGGAGCTGAGGAGAGCAGTGGGAACAAGAATCACCTCTGTTCTATAGCCTTCTTTGTCCCTGTCAGAGGCCAATTGTGCAGGAAAAGCTTCCAAATCTGAGCACCAGCATCTGAGGGTCCCTGAGCACCCAGTGCTCACTCCTGGACCTGGAGACTCTGGTTGCCTAAACCCACACTGGTGCTCTGAAGTCCTCAGCTTTTGAGCTGAGTCTCTTCTGGTTCCTGTCGACTTTAACATCAGTGTTTCCCTAGATAGTTACAGTTCTGCATTTTCCACTCTGGTGAAGAGCAGCTCTGTTGAAATGGTTTGATTTCGCCATTTATAAACCCTCTTTTCCTCTATCACTTTAGCACGCTCTGTGTCAGTGTGCATTTAAGCTATCAACACCTGTATCTCAACTGACCCTCTGAATTATCTAAGAGTTGCAAGGGCTACCTATCATAATGTCATCTTCATTAACCAGCCTTTTAATTTTGTAGTATATTGCTACTAGGGATGAATAAACGCCTGATTTGGGTTTGGCACAGTTGTTTTCTTCCATACTTAAGGCAGTACTTTCTGTGAGATGCTGGAACCTGAATAAATTTCCCTTAAAAGCCAAATTTTAGTTTATTTGTTCATGTCTCCATTAATTAAGGTAGTATACCGTTGCAGCCTTGGAGCAATAATATAGCAGAGCTCAGGGTGAGACCTTATAGGAAGGGAAGGTGGTTTTAATTATTTTTATTTATTATTTTCCAACAGAACTGGCCTGGCTGGCTCATTCTCTCCCATCTGCACACTCCTAAGCCCCAAGTCTTGGGTCCATGCAGCCCAGCCAGTGTTCCCAGGCTGGGACAGGCAGGACAAGTGGCTCAACCTGGAGATTTCTCTTTACGTCTCCTAGGATTTTAGACCAGTGGCTATGTTCTACTTTAATATATACTCACTTTTATTTGTCAAAAATTATACTCTTCTCTCTCTTCTGCCTTTGTATCTCCCCTCTGACATCATAGAATCATAGAATCATAGAATTGTCTAGGTTGGAAGAGACCCTTGGGATCATCGAGTCCAACCATCTACCCTACTCTACAAAGTCATCCCCTACACCATGTCCCTTAGCACTGTATCTAAACGGCC